>CM029604.1:77898357-78050700 GCA_017311375.1 Mytilus coruscus
ATCCACTCTTCACTCATAGTTCTCTTAGATAAATTAAATGTGTTAATATGATCCCGGTAATGTCTTTAATCGGTTGAAACGATCTTGTGAACACAGATAAATAGTTATCAAATATTTCAAATCAGATAGCCTAACATTAATGCGTCTGTCATTGTTTTCTGCATCACTTTGTTGATTTAATTTGCAAACAGAATCATGATTGCTGAACCAAAATTTAAACGTCAAATTAGATCACAAATGTTTTCTGGTTTAAAAAGATAAAATCCGAACTTTGATATAATATATTTTACCCTAACAAATTACAAAATAAATTGTATTTACACATCAAGTATAAATAAGAAGATGTGGTATGAGTGTCAATGAGACAACTCTCCATCCAAGTCACAATGTGTAAAAAGTAAATTATTATAGGTCAAAGTACGGCCATCAACACGGAGCCTTGGCTCACACCGAACAGCAAGCTATAAAGGGCCCCAAAATGACTAGTGTAAAACAATTCAAACAGGAAAACCAACGAACTAATCTATATAAAAAACGAGAAACTAGAAACATTTATGAACCACATCAAGAAACGACAACCACTGAACAACAGACTCCTGACTTACATGTAGGACAGGTGCATACAGATAAGATAAGATAAGATAAGATATTTTATTTTCCAAATTAGGTCCCCGGTGGGGCATACACATATAGCAAATATAATTGTTACAGCATACAGTAGTTTACATGACATTCATATAATACACCTAAAATATTGATATAAAGTTATACAGGCTATTATATCTTAAACAAAAAGGTATTTAAGAGTTGCTACTCCAGAGATGTGGCAAATGTTCTCTCACTTGATTTTATTTTATAATATTTTTGCTGAGTGTATAAATATAATTGATTGTTTAGCGGCAACAGGTACCAAGGGACGATACTCTAGGATTATGAGCTTAAGAGCTCTAACAAGCCTCCTCTTATCTGATGCAGAGAAACAAACATAAATGTAACAAAAGTTCAAGTTTATTCACAGCAAATAAAATATACTGCAGTTAAAGGTTTTTAGAATAGTGTAGGTTTCCCTACTGCAACAGACACCAAGGGGCGGTGCTCAAGGAGCTGTGTTATTTACACAGTCCTCGTGTCTGAAGCAGACAAGAAAGCCACACAATTAACAATTTTTAGAATAAATTTACCAGCAGCAGTGAGAATTGACTTATCTTCTGTGTTCATAAGCCATATCAGTTATC
The DNA here is from genome assembly GCA_017311375.1 of Mytilus coruscus. Lineage (NCBI taxonomy): Eukaryota > Metazoa > Mollusca > Bivalvia > Mytilida > Mytilidae > Mytilus > Mytilus coruscus. The sequence goes on from CM029604.1 coordinate 77,899,593, forward strand.
TCTTGAGTTGAGTTAAAAAATTGGGGCAACTTTTAGTTATTTCTTGAAATAGATGAATGCGTTCATCATTAAATTTAACACATTGAAATAGAAAATGATATTCATCCTCAACATCTCCGAAGTTACAAATGGGTTAAAAGTTCCCCATATTTCAGACCCATATTAGTTTTATGGTAAGATCAAATACATGTAAACTGGTACTTATGCTTGGATTAAGTGATAACAAATTCTTAAACAATTTATAATAAGCCTTCATGGACTTTTTATACAGTTCAGTCTGAGCATATGAAAATGACCCTTATGCACTAAAGTGCAAACCAAGATATTTATAATTATTAACACAATCTTTACAATATTTTTCCAGGATGTTTAGTCTTGTTTGCAATCATTTAGCAGATGTTGATAATAGGACCAAATCTTCTGCATACAATAAGCAATTAACTGGTTTATTGTTAAGTATAACAGGGTCTTCACTTTCTTGTAAATACTCTGGCAAGTCATTTATAAATAACCTAAATAGATTGGGACTTAAATTGTCCCCTTGTTTAACTCCAAGTTTTATCGGGAAAAAATCTGTTACTCTGGATTGAATCTTAACACAAGACTTACTTGATTCATACATGTGTTTAATAACATTATAAAATGAAGTACCTACTCCGGCAGATAGTATTTTTAATTTGATATTGGTATGAATGACAGTGTCAAAAGCTTTCTGAAAATCCACAAAGCAGGCACGAGTTCAGAAGTCGTTCTCACGAGTTTCGAAGTCGTGCACACGAGTTTAAAAGTCGTGCGCACCAGTTTTAAAGTAGTGCGCACCAGTTTCAAAGTCTTGCTTTTTTTTACTGAAGGGCAGGAAGTGCGCTTTTTCGTGTAAACTCGCTAACAAATATATTCAGAATTCAAAAAATTGCACAACAAATATTGCTTGCTCCAGTTATATGATAATTTTTACCAATTACATAAAAAACAACCCATTTTCAAGTTTAAAAAATGGTCCTTTCATAACTGACGAATAATTTAAAAGGGAATTCGATAATACTTTTGGAATTAGTATCTAAAAATCTCTTTTAAAAATAGTTGATCAACACTGATTTTCGAAGTGTCTGAGACACTCCTGATATACACCTTTGATATACATTTTTATAAAAATCCGGCAAGAATTGTACATGCAGGCAAAGTAAAACGACATGAAGTTTTCTGAATAATTGTTTTACAGGTGCAAGAATAATCAAAATCAACATCCTAGGCTTTTAAACAACTTTGGAACCTGTTATGTAATAAATGTTTCATATTTTTCATGGTTACTGCGAGCCAATTGCATTAAAGATTTTTTGATTCTTTTTGTTTCTTTTTTTTGTTTTTTTTTTTTGGGGGGTTCTTGCAACTTCAAGATTTACAAGAGCATTAGTATCAGTTCAGGTTCCTCTATTACTCATACAGGAGTGGGTGGCTCCTGATCCTCGTCAAGATAAAGAGGTTGAATTATTTCATCAGCCATACACGACATACACCAGACAGCAGATAACTAGAAAGCCGGAACACAAAAAAGAGAAAATGAAGGAGGCTCAACAGACTCATTGCAGAGTCTCAGTTGAACATGTTATTGGCGAATTGAGATGTTATAAAGTCATTGGAACTCGTTGGAGGCTTCCTCGTCAAACAATTAAAGCCATGGTTAAAGTTTGTGGTAGTCATTGTTTTGCCAATCGCCAAAAACAACTTTTCAATTAATACTATAATGATTAAAGTACAATGTTTATAATAATTTTATTATTTTGAGATCGGCCCGTCATTTAAACTGTCTTACTCTGACTAGTATTCGGACTGGGGTCGGCGTCATACACTTATTGTAAATCTCTAGTTGGCAAACAACTGTCTTACATACGAGCAAAGAAGGAAGCCATTTGCGCCTTTGGATGTGTTATAATGATTGATTGATGTTCGCTTGTTTAACGTCCAGTAGTAAGTAGCAATTATTGGATGCAAATTAAAGACGAAAACACATAGCATTGCATTTGATAGGTAGGCTCGATCAAAACTGAGCATGATAGACTCGGACTATAAGTCACATTGTCAACAACGAAAATCAGGTTACTAAATTTGGCCATTTTTTGCGTGAAATTACTGGGTACGAAGGCGACCATTACGATTTATCGATTACAAAAATTGTGACACGAAAGCAATGGTCTGAAAATTGAAAAAAAAATAAAAACCTTGACGAAACAACAGGCGCATTGGTGTTGTTGTTATCTCCGTATTTTTGTCTATTTAGTAATTTGATGTTGTTGTTGTTTCCGTATTTTTGTGTATTTAGTAATTTGATGTTGTTGTTGTCTCCGTATTTTTGTCTTTTTGGTAGTTTGATGTTGTTGGTGTGTGCGTATTTTCGTCTATTCGGTAATTTGATGTTGTTGTTGTCTCGGTATTTTTTGTGTATTTAGTAATTTGATGTTGTTGTTGTTTCCGTTTTTTTGTGTATTTAGTAATTTGATGTTGTTGTTGTTTCCGTATTTTTGTCTATTTAGTAATTTGATGTTGTTGTTGTTTCCGTATTTTTGTGTATTTAGTAATTGGATGTTGTTGTTGTCTCCGCATTTTTGTCTTTTTGGTAGTTTGATGTTGTTGGTGTCTCCGTATTTTCGTCTATTCGGTAATTTGATGTTGTTGTTGTCTCCGTATTTTTTGTGTATTTAGTAATTTGATGTTGTTGTTTCCGTATTTTTGTGTATTTAGTAATTTGATGTTGTTGTTGTCTCCGTATTTTTTGTGTATTTAGTAATTTGATGTTGTTGTCTCCGTATTTTTGTCTATTTGGTAATTTGATGTTGTTGTTGTCTCCGTATTTTTGTCTATTTGGTAATTTAATGTAGTTGATGTCTCCGTATTTTCGTCTATTCGGTTATTTGATGTTGTTGTTGTCTCCGTATTTTTTTGTGTATTTAGTAATTTGATGTTGTTGTTGTTTCCGTATTTTTGTGTATTTAGTAATTTGATGTTGTTGTTGTCTCCGTATTTTTGTCTATTTGGTAAATTTAATGTTGTTGTTGTCTCCGTATTTTTGTCTATTTGGTAATTTGATGTTGTTGTTGTCTCCGTATTTTTGTCTATTTGGTAATTTAATGTTGTTGGTGTCTCCGTATTTTCGTCTTTTCGGTAATTTGATGTTGTTGCTTCCGTATTTTTGTCTATTTGGTAATTTAATGTTGTTGTCTCTGTTTTTTTGTCTATTAAGTAATTTGATGTTGTTGTCTCCGTATTTTTGTCTATTTGGTAATTTGATATTGTTGTTGTCTCCGTGTTTTTGTCTATTTAGTAATTTGATGTTGTTGTTGTCTCCGCATTTTTGTCTATTTGGTAATTTGATGTTGTTGTTTTCTCCGTATTTTTTTATATTTGGTAATTTGATGTTGTTGGTGTCTCCGTATTTTCGTCTATTCGGTAATTTGATGTTGTTGTTGTTGTCTCCGTATTTTTGTCTATTTGGTAATTTTATGTTGTTGGTGTCTCCGTATTTTCGTCTTTTCGGTAATTTGATGTTGTTGTTGTTTTCTCCGTATTTTTTCTATTTGGTAGATTGATGTTGTTGGTGTCTCCGTATTTTCGTCTATTCGGTAATTTGATGTTGTTGTTGTCTCCGTATTTTTGTCTTTTGGTAATTTGATATTGTTGTTGTCTCCGTATTTTTGTCTATTTGGTAATTTGATGTTGTTGGTGACTCCGTATTTTTGTCTATTTGGTAATTTGATGTTGTTGGTGTCTCCGTATTTATGTCTATTTAGTTATTTGATGTTGTTGTCTCCGTATTTTGTCTATTTAGTAATTTGATATTGTTGCTATTTTATGTGTTGTCTCTAATTTTGTTTTTTTTCTGTTTGTAGAAATATACTGTTCTTGTCTAAGTAATTCTAGTTTATTCAGTGATTTGATGCTGATATTTTTAGATTTATTTCTTCAATTTAAAATTTCTAAGTTGTGTTGTGTTTTACTGTTTTCGTTTGTTTAGTTATTTGATGTTGTTTCCACAGAGTTTTGCCAAAGTTGATGTTAAAGTTGTTGCTGTTTTTAAGTGTATTTGATGTTTGATTTTCCGTCATAACTGTCGAATTCATTCAACATTTAGTATTAAGAGTTATTGTTTGATTGTCAAATGGACATCTTAAGATTTCTGTGTATAGCGTTTTGTGTCTTGTGCATTCATGAACTGTTGTTTTATTTTCGTCTTTTTTCGTTTTGGCCTTGGTGTTTTTTTTCGAACCCCTTTGCCACATTATAAAAGTTATGAGATTCATACTTAACAAAAAGGACAAAATTTTAAAATCCAAACAATTCCTCAATTCAAGTCCTTTCAATCAGTTGTCTGTTTAAAATTCAAATCTATCGTAACTCGCTTACTCGTCGTCTTATGAGGTTAACGACTTCAGATATTTCTTTTTAAATTAGATTGAAGTCCTTTATGTATAATAAAAACAAAATTTAACAGGAATTTCATTCGAATCATGTGACTATATCTAATAGAGAAGGAAACAGTGTGTACATTGTCTTTCAGATACAACCTTATTTTTACTCTTTAATTCTCACTTGGTTTTAAAACAAGAATTAAGATTTTGATCCCCCGTGAGTATAACAAATTTTGGGATCTTGGCTATACCTCTTTTTTTACGCTTAGTTGGAACAATCAAATGATACAGGGTCTGTTGTTTTCGTGATTTCAATATGTATAAAAGATGTCTTGTAATTTGAAACAAACATAGAAAACTAGGCTTCATGTTTATAAGATAAAATCAGGCAGATTTCTTTAGAATAATAAAAAATAGAATTATACTGATCACAACTCCACCGATTGAAATCCAATTGAAAAAAAGGTCTGTCACAAACTCTATTACAAAGCAAGGATCGGAGAGTAAAACTTAGATCAGCCTACTTGCTTTAACGCTCACTTAAAAAAAAAACCCAAGCCCTCTGAAAATTGTACATGTCTTTCCGTAACGCTGATTAGAACCTTTATTCAACAGACCAATCAATGTCATGTTCTTCTTCTTCTTTAGGTGTACAATATTCCATCGACATCCGATGATGACATACTGTTGCATACGTGGACTATTTATAATTTTGTTTTACCCTAATGTTCAAACGTTGAAGGTTAAACATACATTCTACTGTGACGTCTTTCTATTATGACGTTCCATTTTACTTAACGACGTAGTAATCTCGGTGTGGTACGTTGTTTCAAAAGTTACAAGTCACAGAAGAACAAAGTAAGAGAATTTTTATGTTTTATAATTTCTGCCAATGTCGCATTCAAAGCAAATGCATGCATATAGAAGTCTTTTTTCATATCAAGCGCTAAAGTGATCTCAGCATAAGTCATGATGATATAAAGATTATAGTTATCTCCTTTCTACAGTATGTCAAACTTCACTAAGAACATTATTCTGACCCACTCAATGTAGCTATATGACTAGATACCTAATGTTAACATAAAAATTCCATCTAAGAAAAGACTGGTCGAATAAAGAGTATAGATACCATAGCAGCTGTATGTCAAAGGTTCTATGAAAAGGTAGAATATTTCTAAATAAAGATTTCTTTAATTTTTCAGAGGTTTTCTGGCAGGTAAGAATCTTGTTATAAATGCAGATTATAATATTTTTTTCAGAGTTAGTACTTACACAATGCCAGGAAAGATTTTAAACACAATATACAAGTCAGTGACTCATCATAAAGACGTAAGCAAAACTATCTCATAACAGATATCTTAAATCAATGTATTTTTATAGTTCTTCAAGTATTAATAAGACACATTTGAAATTGTATGTCTCTTGATTATATGCAATTTATGTTAACCATCAATGTTTTTGTCCAAGTAATTCAATTTTAACCAATCAGCTAAAAAATCTAATCATATGTTATATAACAATTTTGTTTGTCGTTTTGTTTCAAATACTGTGGGAGAAATAGGTGTTTTTGTATTTATAGATACATGTAGTTTTACTTTATATAATTTACTGACTAGATTTAAGTTGTATTTTTTTTTTTTATAAATTATCATCTTTGTATAGTTTATCTAAGTGCTTCATATGTTCTTTTAGTGTAAGCAGTTAACGTGGTTCTGTTTTATAACTATTTGCATGCTGCATACCTTGTTTTATTTATTATTGTATATGTTTTATATTCGTTGAAAAGCTCACCAGAGTTTGTGTTCAAATGCTTGTCAATATGCCGAATAATAAATACTTACCCAGTTACTTACTTGTAACTGGTTTGTAAATGCATTTTTGTCCCCCGTGTAACGCGTTGCGGGCGTCCGTGCGCTCTCACGGGTACAATTCTTGCCAGATTTTTATAAAACTTATACTTTAGGTTAATATCAGCAATATCTCGGACAAGTACAATAATGGTGGACGATCGACTTTTTTAAAAAGAGTTATGCCCCTTGGAAATATAAAATATGTGCAACGCGGGGGACATTGGAACTCTGTTCTTTTATTCGGTATTGCATTCAGAGATGAAAAGTAAGAAAAAACGTATATGTCTTCTAAAATTTAGTTACGACTACTTTTACAACAGACATAGCATGTTGGTATTATGTCTCTGCTTTTACCAACCGATACGGTTTATTCAGAGTAGTGGGAGGGGTTACTTTATACATTCTGTTTTACTAATTATTTAGGTAATGTGCATAGTGGGCGGAACGATCGGAGTAGCTATTTTTGCCACGTCATTTATGATTTTCACTTCAATCCGAGACCCAGACGTCAGGTATATAAACAAACTTCCAATACTTTTTATAATGTAAACCTAAATGCGAAAACGAAAATATCAATAACATGCGATAATATACTGAGCTAGAAAAGTTAAGCAACACGTATTTATTATTGTATATTTCAAAATTAAACTTTACTTCTAAACATGACAATAAATTACTTATTGTAACGGAGAAAATAAACCATAAGATACAATTTATACTCGAAAAATAATCATTAAAACTTTATTTCCGCAATTCTAAAAAAATGAATTCTAAGTTTTTCATGAATTAAAATATATGTTGCCAAAATTTATATTTACTCAGTATACTTTGTTCATTTAAAGCTCATGTTTTCAACCTAATACTACCCATAACAAACAAATCACACGTTTACCATTCATACACAACAAAAACAGACAACACAGAAAGCAAGTAATACCATTTGTAGCTAACACAACATTTATTCGTACGACAATTCCTTACGTGTTCAATACTCGACATTTTTCTTTCGTTCTGTATATTCATTTTACAAAGAATTTCAATTAAATAAGTGCTAAGGACAGTCTTTATCTCGCAGGGTGTAATGCCTCCCTGTTGCTTTGAGATGGAAGACAGAAATGAAAACTATGTATAAAAAAGAAGATGTGGTATGATTGCCAATGAGACAACTCTTCACAAGAGACCAAATGACACAGAAATTAACAACTATAGGTCACCGTACGGCCTTCAACAATGAGCAAAGCCCATACCGCATAGTCAGCTATAAAAGGCTCCGAAATGACAAATGTAAAACAATTCAAACGAGAAAACTAACGGTCTAATTAATGTACAAAAAATGAACGAAAAACAAATATGTAACACAGCAACAAACGGCAACCACTGAATTACAGGCTCCTGTCTTGGGACAGGCACAAACATACAGAATGTGGCGGGGTAAAACATGTGAGCGGGATCCCAACCCTCCCCCAACCTGGGACAGTGGTGTAACAGTACAACATAAGAACGAACTATAAAAATCAGTTGAAAAAGGCTCAACTCATCAGATGGATACGAATAGAAATACATCTAACAAAAACACAGAGTGGACGTGGCCGGGTACTTGTATATCCCAACAACAAAAAGACACTAAGTACAGATCTGAGAGTACTCGCAGTTACTGACAGCTAGTTCAAAGCCAATAACAACTAATCAACTAATAAAAAAAATCATGCACCTAAGACTAAATTATCAATTAGTACACATCCAACATCCAATGGATTTAGTGTAAAGACGTCATAAATAGTCAGAGAAAAAACATGACCTTGTGCAATGCCAAGATACAGGTATGTGCCTGTTTATCAAATACCTGAAAGGTGTCATGAATCCCTTTTCAGTATAAAACTAAAAAAACAAGATGCTTAAAACATTGTACTGACGAATACTTCTTACAAATTGTTGTATTCCATATTTACTTTGTTGATTCATTTTTGTAAATAGGCCACGCATGCAACCGTAAATAACCATCAGCCTGCTTGATGGTTTATTATATATTCAAGCAGGAACTTTTTAGCCTCTACTGATTTAATGGAGCCACATTACCAGTTGGGTATCAATGTAAATGAAAGTTTCGTCAGATAATGTTCACAGGCTCTCGGGACAAAGACTTTTTGTTTGTTTTGATGTTTAAAGATTTTTTTGTAGCTTTTATTTAAGATTAAAAAGTGGTGTCCATGCCCCGAGCGATTTTGACATGCTACCTATATTTAAATTTCTGACACACATTAGTCATTGTAGCTATACATTTTGTTTTTATTATTTTATTCTATTCTAGTTTTGCAAATAAGCAACATGCGGTATCATCTAACCTGCTAAAGAATTCAGCAACACTTCCAGTGAGTAAAATGTTTTAATTTCAGGTTTTAACGCAAGTTATGTCCCCTTTGTCTATAAGAACAATGTCTCGAGTTGGAATCTTCATGAGAAGAACTGTGTTTAGTTTTCATCAAGAAATGTGTATGTTAATGAAGAATTAAAAGTCTGGATACTAAAGAAAGTATCAATTTTAAAGTTTCTAGAACGGTGTTATTATAAGCATGGTCCGTTTAGGTTTGAAGTTTTATTGTTTGGTCAAAAGATTTGAAATACTTTGAGAAATGTTAAGTACATTTTAAAATATTAGGTTGTGCATTATATTCTTTCAGTTGATAGTACAAAACAAAGAGGTGTATGGACCTAAGCCAGATGTACCTGACGAGATGGGATCATAGAACAAACAAGTCACGTCAATTCTCCCGCGATTTTAAGAAAAGATCACATGATCTACTACCATCTGATTGATTAAAAGGATTACAGAAACAGTTGTATATCTGATGCAGATTTACTCGGAATTTTTTTTAATATTCTACTTCCGTTTTGTAAAAAATATAGTGTAATTATTTTACCATGTAATTTTATAAAACGCATTTATATTACAGATTTTTTGACTGTTTTTATTACTGTATGCAAGCGAATACCGAACATAATATAAATTATAAACAATCTCTTTAAGCCGTAATGAGTTTAGATTGAAGTATTTGTCACTGGCAGTCTGCTCAGAAGGTTCAGTAGATCTTATTTTTGTTAAAATCTTTGTCTTTGATAAGTCATTCTTACTTTTGTGTTCAGTTAAATATTTCAAATTATTAGGTAAAACAAGTAAAACTGTGAGCTATTGCTCACTACTGATACCCCCGCTTTAAGTCTTTGGTTATCAGGAAGTTGGAGAGAAATAAATCTAAAAACGCATTACATGGTAAAGTATGTTCACATGAAGCCTGATAACAAATTTCAGGAAGCTCTTATTTGTACTGTTTTGGGACAGGCACACGTAAACATGTGGCGAGGCTTACCTAAATTTTATATTTACTTAACCCTCTCCTTTTTAATCTGGAACAATTGAATTAACAAAAAGTAGAATAAGAACGCACAATAAGAATTAGAGAGCAGGAAAGCACCTAATCCTTCAATACACATAGGGTATAATAAATAGAATATATACGTAGTGTTTCTTCGGATAGATTGATTCATTGCTGTTTGCTGGGTCAGTTCTGCAAAGTTGGTTCACCAGGATGAAGGGCTGGACAAATCTTCACCCACTTGGATAACAGGGTACTAGTATGTTTGATAAAGTCAGCAATTTCCCTTGTATAATCTACCTATATAAACGGACCATGAACCCCACCAAAAATATGGACGATGTGTTCTTGCATTAGTGGCGCACGTTGTGTTTATCAAGACCTTAGTCATGTTGGTGATATTCGTGAACGAGGAAAGAAGCATTGGATTAATACAAGCTAATCTCGACGAGAACATGTGAATATAAACCCTGCTTTGAATTAGACCGACTCGCTGAGCCGGATTTTTAGCAGGCTAGTTCTCAAGGTAACAGTCCCCAGGAAGATATGTTAACCGAGTACCCGGACACATGATTCCTGCACGCGTGGTTTGCAGAGAGGCAGAAAATATGAAATCAATACAAAAAATGTCTTTGGTTTGACCCGGCGTTGGTGTGGGACAACAGGACAACCGAGTTGGTTGCATGACAATTGAGCACAACTGTGGTCATCTGTGAGTGTAACGTGAGGTGGTGGTTTTGAAATGATACATAAACGGATGCTGGTAATGCATTGTAGACTGCAGACAACCCATTAACCACCTTGAACATAAACGACAGTCGGAATTGTTTCCTTTTCCTCTCTGTAATACAGGTAGTTCGAAGTGCAAAAGCATCACTCGTTCGTTGGTGGAAAAGGTGGGTGGGGACGTTGTGGCATTTTTTCTGATTATTATCTGCCTCCCTACTTAAAAGCCAGAATTTTCTATGAGCAATCCGCCTCCCCGTTTTGGAAAATGCTTAATCTGCCACTGAGTTGTCTGAATAATTGGAAGCACAGTTTTCACTAGAAACAACACAAGAAATAGTAAAGCGGGACCGGCAGGCGGAAAATTGATTGATTGTTGCTTCCTTAATTTCCAGTCACGGCAGTGGGTATTATTTTATGCATATTCAGGACAAGAAACCATTAACAATTAATACAATAGGTTGGTTCTGCAAAGTATACCAGATGAAGTGCGTAAAATTAGGACCACCACTGGAATAAAGGGTATGTTGGATAAGGGCAGACATTAAGTCTTGCTGCAACAGACAACATACGGATCCTTCGAAGAGTTGTTGAAAGGGGTCATTAACGTGCAGAAAGCTGATGACACTCTCTCTTCAAGATACATCGGATTTAAACGTCTCCATTCCGACTGGACGTGGCTACGTATTTATACATCATGAACAGCCAAACGGTGAATTTAAAAAGAGGAAATATAAAAATAAAAAGATGTGGTATGGTTGCTTATGAGACCACTCTCCACCAGAGACCAAATGACATAGAAATTAACAACTATAGGTCACCGTACGACCTTCAACAATGAGCAAAACCCATATCGTATAGTAAGCTATAAAGGTTCCGAAATGACAAATGTAAAACAATTAAAACGAGTAAACTAACGGCCTGATTTATGTACAAAACAGTAACCGAAAAACAAAATGATATACAGCAACAAACGACAACCACAGTGGCACTGAATTACAGGCTCCTGACTTGGGACAGGTACATACAGAATATGGCGGGATCAAACATTTTTACTGGCGCCAAACCCTCTCCCTTACCGGGGACAGTGGTGCAACATGCAGTACAACATCAGAACAAACTATAAAAAATCAGTTGAAAAGGACTTAACTGATCAAAGCACAAAAAACTCGAACAAAAACACAAAATACACAAGTACAGATCTGAGAGTACTGAAAAGTCCATAAAACCCGACAAAATCAAACGTTAGATTATATCAACCAACTAATCGAATGGAAACCCACTACCATATTCCTGACTTGGTACAGGCCGACTATAAAATACTGTTCATGACAATATTTCTCTGTAAAAGTCCATGACAAGAAATTGTGTTTCTTGATTAAAAAAAAAATTTTTTTCATGAAAAGTATGTGTATAACCATAAATTGCTGCATAACTCAATTAAGCAGGTTTGTCTGTTATTATCAATCAAATAAAACACTTTAATGGTATCATTATCCAAAATATTAAACGTCTACAACCTCCCTATCATGAGACAAAATTTCATGACAATCCATCTATGAAATATTGTCTTAATATTCACAAAATGTAACGTTTGATAACCTCCCTTTAAGAGACAAAATTTCATACTATGAAATATAACCTATATATGGACAACATTTCATATGGAAATTTGTCCTCTGGACAATATTTCATAGATAAGGTCAAAATTTCATGATACAAAGTCATGAAATATTGTCTTGGGGGACAATATTTCAAAGGAAAATATTTTGCTTTACACATATACGATTTAACTATATCGGATGCTTTGATTAACATAACACTTTCCTTCTTGGTATATGGGAATTATTAAGTGAGGGTCTTGATGGGGGTCCTTTATTTCTGTATTCTTTAAATTTAGGGCATTTTTCATTATCTTTAAAAATAACGGTTATTCTGTAAAATTCTCATGAGAATGATTTTGCTTTTATTTTTTTTTCTGTGATTTCTTTATTCTGTACATCATTCATTTCGATTCTGAAATCAGTTTTAGATTACTTAATTCTTTTATGTTCTATAATTATTCTTTATACTTTTGAACCCCAGCATTCTCTATTCTAATTTTTTGGTTCACTTTTCTCTGTTTAATATTTGTTTGCCTTAGACATAATGGCACTTTAAATGTCACAGCTCAGCTAAATAATTTATAACACATTAATACACTTAGATACAACGTATTCGATCCCAGTATACGTTGATAGTATCTTAAAATATATATTCTTAAAAAATATATATCGTATAATTCATTTTAGCGTTATATTTCCGACTCCGGCAAAATAGCGATTTATATAGAACGTTTTGCTTTTTTGACGGTCTTAATTAAGAGTTTCTGTATATTAATTAGGAATAGTTTAATTTTGGATGTAACACGTCTTCTGATTGGCTGAAAGTATTTTATCTTTCAGCTCATAGACATAATTTTGTCTACCGACCGTGCAAGGGCTGTATAGCCAGTCAAGGTCGTTAAAAACTTCCATATATATAATTTTGTCTTGTGGCCGTGACGTCATCAACGTTTATCATGATTTACTCCTCAAAAATGGAATTTAGAATAAATTATAAGGACTGACTAATATTTTTTTCTGTCTATTCAAAAATAACCTCAAAAATGTGGTGTACACTTTAAAAACCCGCTACGCTATATAAAATATGTCTTCTTAAAAAATTATACATATTAAGTAAAGCATGCATATTGAAATTCATATTCTTATTAAAAATATCCCATTACTTTTGAAATTAAATGTTATTTTACATACATTTAAACAAGGACGTATAACTAACAAATCTAATATACAACTCTTAAAAATATTTCTTTTAAAAATATATTACATAAGCAAAGGATGCATATTAAAATTGATATTCTAATTAAAATTATTATAAAATATCCCATAAGTTTTGAAATTAAAAGTAAAATTCAATTTTAACCTCAACCTCAAAATGCTTTACAAGTGTTACAAAACGAGTGCCTTGCTTTTGGTGCATTTTTAAGTCTTGCTGTGATGCTTGTCATCTCAAATGCGTGGCGTCATACGTAAATGTATATAGGTGCAACATGTGCAAGATAAAACGAAGATACGTCAAGTTGCACATAGTTGTCATAGTTGTCCTTTTCAAAGTGCTCTTCATATGAGTCGAACTTTGCTTACCGTATAGTTCGAGTTTTTTTTTTTTTAAACGAAGTGTCGTCTTCCATTTTCAAACGTCAATGTTTAACAGAAATTGACGTATTTGCTGGCGCTACATGTACGTACGCGTATTTCTTGAGTGATGTTTACCAAAAGTGAATAAACCTCACCCTGAAGGCAAAGCTAGGATTAAATGGTTATGATCGGTTATGGACATAAATAATTTCGATAAAAAATTAATTTCAAATAGTTTGAAAAAAAAAATCTGAAATAAGACTTAGGAGGCTATTTTGCCGGAGCCGGTAAAATAGCATATCAGAAAACATAGTAATTGTAATGACTTCTGGTTTATGTTTGGTAATGACATTGTATGTGTTAACAATATCTGGGACTATTATACTAACGGGACTGGAAACTGATCGATCTGTTGAGATTTCATTGTCCCGATAGCGGATTATTGATTTTTTGTTTTGATTGACAGCTTATCGTGCCATGTGGTTAATTAGCCTTCGGTACATGTAAACAATAGATTTCGGCGAACAAGTCAGCATATAGAATAGTCTACCGTTAAAATTGGTGGATTTGAAATTAAAAAAAAAAATTAAATGGAAAAAATAAAAATATATCAATAATAAAACTAATTTAACAAATTAAATACATTTACTCGAAATAAATGTTTTCACACGGGGATAAACTAATGCCGATTAAAACTGGGACAAGTTCTTCTTTATTTCAAATTAATCGTCGAAGTAGTTTGAAAGATAAATACTTTTCTTATTGTTTACGAAAAAATATTAATAAACGTGTAGTCAATATATTAGTGTTGAAAATAAAACAAATATAGTTCAAATGCCGGCGCTTTACTTGACCGCTAAGAAAAAAACGTGTCGAAGGTTAACAGATCATCCTAATAAAAACAATAAGTGTGCAATAAAAACAATGTTGGCAATTTCAGTTCATAATTAATCCCTATAAACAAATTTCCGTGTCTCATAAAATCAGAGACATATGTATATATGTCTCTGTAAAAATAAACATTATTGTTTTGAACTTTTCTAAATTTCGTGTTTACACCTAAATTTCAATATGGCAGCAATAGCCGTGAAAGGGCCTACTTTTGTAGTTCTGATTGTGGAACCTATTGTACATATTTAGTATAATAGTCCCAGACAATATATAATACAATATTAATTTCTTTCGGATCAAAGGAACTTCAACCGTCCAAGCAAGAAACTCAGAACTTCGGGAAGACTCGGAGAGTCGACGATCTTGCTTCGGAAGCTGACGGACTTCGTTCCATCAATAAGGGGAGGTAACTCAATAGATTTACTACAAAACGAAAGTAAACGTTGACAAGTAAGTATCTTGAAAAAGTCGTACGTTTTGTTCTCCAGACTTATAAAAAACAGGTATATCAGTAATTGAGAAAAAAGCAGAGCATAGATATAGGAAGATGTGGTATGAGTGCCAATGAGACAACTCTCCATCCAAGTAACAATTTATAAAAGTAAACCATTATAGTTCAAGGTACGGCCTTCAACACGGAGCATTGGCTCACACCGTAGCTTGTAATATATGGAAAGCCAACGTGGTCCAAATTCTTAATTGATTATTCGTAAATTGTCAATTTGTATCTTGTAACTGTGTAATTTCAAAATTCTTAATTCGTTTATTTTGTAACTTGTAAATAAATTGTCAATTTGTCACTTGTAACTGTGTAATTTCAAAATTCTTAATTGTTTATTGTCAATTTGTAACTTGTAACTGTGTAATTTTAAAATTCGTATATTGAAAATCTGTATTTGCAATTTTGAAATTTGCCATGGCACGTTTATTTAGAATAGACAGATAACATCACATCACAAATATGCATCATCATACACAGGGACACAACTCTCACGACTTAACTATAAAACACATAGGACCATACATATACATAACATTTCGCCCCCAAAAAGAAAATTACCTAAATTTTATTCAGATGGTGTATGTGTTTTTTCCATATACAATTTCAAGGGAAAAGAGAAAATCGGCACTATAAATTCAAACTACATATATCAAATCGCTGCAGTGTATGACTAAATTGTGTTTCCATACAATCTGGCTTTGTAAGTACATTAATTTGTAATAACTGAAACATTGGAGGCTGACCAGTTCTCACATCTAGTATCCATTGGCATACACACCAGTATCAACTGCAATAAAAAAAAATATACAAATACGAACGTCTGGCATCTCGATCTCCCCCTTACATGCCTTAGGACCTTATGCACGCATTACGTTAAATCAACTATATGTACTGAAAAAAATATGCATTTGATACATTTACTCGCTCTCCCAAATGGAAAATACTAAAATGTAGTCATAAATGTAGCTGTAAACAATGATTTGATAGATAATCATTAGAGACCTTTAACTCTTAACAATGGTAAATATTACATCAATGAAACATTTCATAAGTTACATATGCCAGTAAAAGAAAATAGGACTAATTCTTCCTCTCTATCATGTCCAATCTCTCATACTTCTCATTCACACAAAAAAATAAAGATGAAACACATGAAAAGCTCCAGAAATGACAATATCAACCTAGATTTTATTTATGACTATTATCACATCGCTACTGTTAATCCGCTATCAAATCAGTCCAACAGCAATTTGATGTATTTAAACAATACACACATACCAGATAATTTATAAAAAATACTTGAGACAAAATTGAATTCATAATTAAATGTTTGAAATTAGAGTCCGTGTTTTCCTTGTAACTGGGTAGTGTACGACGAGATAAATCTCACACGTTCCATCTCTGTAGTAGAATTTCTTAATCGTTCAAAACTGTTATACATTTATCCTGCTAAATACACATTGCAAATATAATATATAGGTCAGGCTGATTAGTTCCTAAAGATAAGTCCAATTACTAAGCAACAATTTTCGAAGTAAGATGATAAGGACGCCACATTACACATTTTTCTGCACACATTAACACACACAGCTGTATTTCTTGATGTCCAACTCCAATACGGGTTTAAAGTTTGTTTATTTATGTAGAAATTTATATCGAGTCCAAATGAAACATTAAAGTTCAGATGACAAATAAACAATTGCGAAAGACTTTCGATGATATATATGTAGTTTATTAACAGTTCTTTAAATCTTACAAAAAATGTACAGTTGTCTTTTTGTTGATGAAAAACTCCTATGGTGACTTCTGAATATTGGCTAAATCCAACTTAACATACAAATTTTACATGACAGATCCAAAAATCTGGTCCGTTGTCAAATGCATGGTACAACTATACTCTACTAAACGAAAATTCCAAGATTTATACATAGTCGAAATTTAATAATGGCACCGCCAGCCTCGTGGTAAAGAATCACGGTTAGAAGTTAATTCATCATCTTAAGACTTTGGGGAAAACAGCTTGCATACAATACACTGAAAGGGATCGTTTTTAAGTCCTCCACCATATTACGTACATGGGGGGACATATACTTGCCTCCCAATGCCGCTGAATTTATATTTGCTGGAGAGCAACAAAAACACATCTATTGCCATGGCACATTTATTTAGAAGAGACAGATAACATCACATATATGCATCATCATACAAAGGGACACAACTCTCAAGACTTAACTATAAAACACATACGACCATACATATACATAACATTTGCGATATGATAATTCATTAAATCTAACATTCGTATACTATTTCTTATTTTGCCATTCTTCATTTGTAACCATGTCACTTAAATATTTGCCATAGGCACGCTGATATTTGTATATTGATGTTTTGTAACTTGAAACATGTCGATTCGTTAAATGTCATCATTGTATTTTTCTAACGATCATTATGACAACAGATGGTGCTCGGTTTTTTTCTCCTGTGTATAAGCCTCCTGTAAGTAGGAGCACCTCCATATGGAGTATATTCCCTTAGTAATTTAAATCAATTATGTACAGCACATACACATGATACATATAAAAGAATACAAATAGATCAATAAAATTTTTGTTTTTATATGGCATAAATACAGGAACTCGGTTTTATTTTGTTTTTTGAAGACGACAGGTGACGCTTCGTTCGAGAACAGTAACTACATCATTACTAGAAAACCCAGGTAATAAACGGTTTCTATTAATCCTAAAATGTGATTATCAGTCCATTTGATTCTGACTGAGGGGGAAGGGCTAACAGATATATATTTATATACATGCCTACTTAACTTTACTGGTCAAGAAGTAATTGCCGCCACCCGATTTTTTGTCCTATAAAAATTTACAAAATGTGTTGCAGACAAAACGTCCAACAGGGTGTTCTCTAAATATTCCCGATTCCTGATTCCCTCCCCCTCAACTCCCAGGATCCCGCCCCCTTATCAACCCCTCCACACAGTTTGCCATCATTTTGCTCTCCAAAATGTGCTGTCACAGACCCCCCCCAATCATGTACAAAGATTTTCATGGAGAAATAAAATTGTTGTGAACAGATTGGCGAGAATTGTTTCTGTGAGGTCTTCTCTCTGACCAGCCAGTAGAATTACTGGTCAAAAAGTATTTCTCGCTGGCAAGTAATTCTTGCCACCCCATTTTTGGCACCTCTCCTGTCAGTAAAGCTATACCTAAATTTGAAGACATAGCATCTAACAGGTTGCTGATATTTTGCTCTCTTAAATGAGCTGTCATATATGAAGATTTTCATAGAGAAACAAAATAAAGGTAAGCATGGGGGTGGGGTGGGGGGTCTCTTTGGTTAAAAGTGGGTATAGGTGTGTAATAAAAAAAAAAGAAACAGTTTCATAATTTTACGATCATGGTCATTGACAAAATATCCAGAGTGGACACCAGTACATCACACCATTATACTACTAGTATATGTCATGTCTCTACGATCCAATATTCATTAAGTTTTCTGGTTGGCCAGATTCTTTTAGACTTTATATATATATATAACAAAATATTGCATATTCAGTACAGTTTTAATAAATCGTATACATTAACTAGGTGACTCATTTAGAATAATACTTCTTTGCTCATTCAATTTGTTTTGCAAAGTACAAACATGATATAAAACATTTTTATCTTCATTACTCAAAAGCCAAATAAATAAAGATTTTTCATCTATTTGCTGCTTGTATTAAAAAATCATTAGATAGTTTAATTCTTTTCCAAAATTTTAACATTGAGATTATAATATTAAGGAATAATGGGTGTCAACCCATTTCTCCCATCATATATTTAGTCCAAAATTTCCAACCCAGAACAATATAAGTCTGAATTTTCCGGCTCACTTTTATATTTCATGTATTTAGTCTGAAACTTTTGACCCGGTGACCGGGTCATATATTTAGTCTAAAATTTCCCACCTAGTGACAGTCATATATTTGCCAAGTTGAAAAAGGGACCCATTCCAATTTCCAGCAACACATCTGTCAATATCTGTATCATGTGCATATACCATAATAAAGGAAGTGACACACCCCCTCCCAGGTGTGGTGACTAGTAATGATGTAGTTTCCGTTCTCGAACGCATTATCATCTGTTGTCTTCAAAAAACAAAATAAAACTGAGTTCCTGTATATATGCCATAGAAAAACAAAAATTTTATTTATCTATTTGTTTTCTTTTATATGTATGTGCTGTACACAATTGATTTAAATTACTAAAGGTATATACTCCATATTGAGTTGCTCCTACTTACAGGAGGCTTATACACAGAAGAAGAAAACCGAGCACCATCTGTTGTCATAATGATCGTAAGAATAATACAACGATGACTTTTAATGAATCGACATGTTTCAAGTTACAAAACATCAATATACAAATTTCAGCGTGTCTATGGTAAATATTTAAGTGACATGGTTACAAATGAAAAATGGCAAAATAAGAAATAGCATACGAATGTTAGATTTAATGAATTACAAAGTCGCAAATAAAGAATCTCAAAGTTACAAATGTTGAATTTCAAAGTTACACAGTTACAAGTGGCAAATTGACAATTTACGAATTAAGAATTTTGAAATTACACAGTTACAAGTTACAAATTGACCATTTACGAATTAAGAATTTTGAAATTACACAGTTACAAGTTACAAATTGACAATCCATGTTACATGTTAAATTATAAGGAAAAATGACAGGGTAACCGTTTGAACCCGGAAAAAGATTTCATTTTCAAGTTGGATGCATATCGATATGCATGTTCTGGATGCAACTCCTTCTACATGCTTCATCAGATCATTCAGATGAACATGAAACATTGTAAATTGTAATATACTAAAATGAAGATGAGTACATAAGTAGGGCATTCAGTCTATTGACAAATGCCAGAGTTATGCCTCTTATCTGTTACAAATCTTTTATACTATTGAATTCATTACACAAATTGCCAATTAAGCACCTCCTACATGCCTCATCAGATGTTCATGACACTTTGTACCTTGTAAGATTCTAACATAAAGAAGTGCATGTACATGTAAGTTGAGAATCCTGGTTCATTGACAAATGCCAGAGTTATGCCCTTTTTACATAGAAATATTTGATATCATTCAATATTGATAAATAGATTGGATTAGAAGCTTCAATAACATATCATTACTGTAAAAATATTTAATTAAATGGTTATTTTGGACTTACCAAAATGGTGTGTTTATCCTGCTCTGTTCACAGTGCTTATTAGTTTCAGACAAGGTACTAAATTTTATTTGTCAGACAAGGCACTAATTTTAATAAAACTTTTAGTCTTTGAATTTATTAATTTCCCATTCCACAGAGACTGGTAACTTACAACTTGATTTGTTTGGTAACTATACATATATGTACAGAGGAAAAGGGTTCAAACTACAGTAAAAACACTAATTGATTTATTTAATAAAACCATATTTCATTTTTCTACAGTGCGAATATAATTTAATTTATTTAGTGTTTTGAACCTTAAGGTTGAATAAGTTATAACATGTTTACTCATTTTCATTTTTATTTTTTGTGTAGAATTTGAAGAATGGCAACCAGTCCAGATGAATTTTGTAACTTGTGTAAAGTATCTTTCCCATCTGCCAAACATGCAAATGACCATTATGAAGGTAGGACGCATAAGAATGCATTGATTGGTGAAAGTGAACTGTTTTGCGATTTGTGTAAAATCAGATGCAGTTGTCTTGAGAGCATGAATGATCACTTGGAAGGAAAATCTCACAAAAGAAAAGAACAAGAAGCCATGTTATCTTCAGTAGTGGATGATGAATGTGTCATTAAAGATGAAAGTGGTGATGGTTTTTGTTGCAAGTTATGTGACATTAAATGCAGTGGAATAGAAAATATTAAAGTTCATTTACAAGGAAAATCACATAAGAGGAAAGAAATGCAAGTTGATGTTGAATCATTAGAAGAGAAGTCAGATGGAAGTTTGCTGTATTGCAAAATTTGTCAAGTCAATATTAGTGGTAGTGATAACATGAAAATACACGTAGAAGGTAAAGCTCACAAGAAAAAACAGCTTCAGCAGTCTAATAGTCATGGGGATGAAAAGAATAAAACAAATAATGATTGTAATGTTGAAGGCAATAATGGAGAACATGATGACTCAATATACTATGATGCACAGACAACCTTCAACCTGGAATACAAAACTGATAAAAACGATTTGAGTGACCTATCAGATGA
Source organism: Mytilus coruscus (assembly GCA_017311375.1). Classification (NCBI taxonomy): domain Eukaryota; kingdom Metazoa; phylum Mollusca; class Bivalvia; order Mytilida; family Mytilidae; genus Mytilus; species Mytilus coruscus. The sequence continues at coordinate 77,920,772 of CM029604.1, forward strand.
AAAGGGTGAACCCAATATCAGTAGAGATAGGAGTAATTCTAGTGACGAGGACAATGTCGGACAGGAATTAGATCAGACTTTTATTAAAAATATCTTTGAGTCTTTTGAAGGAGGAAAATATTCCAAACGTATTGACCACAAAGATAATTTAAGCTTACCTTTGAATAAAGCAGTAAACAAAGACTTCAAATCTTTAAATTCCTCCAGTAATTACTCAAATGAAAATCAAATTGAAGGCAAAAATGTTGAAACTATATCTCAAAAGAAAAATAATTCAGAAAAATTACATGATAATGGATGTTCACTGGTCTTCACAACTAAAAATACTAAGGATACAAACACTAGTACCAAGTCAATAGAAAATAAAGCCTCTACCCCAAATGTGTCAGCTAAAAAAGATAATTCAAAAGGTACACAAAACACACCGTCAACAATAACAGTCAGAATGCCTAAACGTCAACAAAATTATCATTGTGTTATTTGTAACCAGTTGATGAACACTGAAAAAGCCTATAATGATCATTTACAAGGGAAGAATCATGGTAGAAAGTTATTGGCCCCTGACCGAGTTCTACCAGAAACTGTCTTCACAGAAATAGATATAACTGATGTAAAGACCAAATCCAGACCAAGGAAGTATCAAGAAGAACTGTTTAGGAAAGCCATGAGGAAAGACGCCATTTGTTTTCTACCAACAGGTGAAACTTAAAGCCTTGTCAAAAATTCAGAAAAATCACAAAAGCTCTATATATGTATGGGGGAGGGATCCGAAAAGAAATTAATAATGTTTATGAAAAATTCAGACTGCTTGACCAAAAACATGTTGTTTTTAATCGCATGTTTTTTTTCCAATTAATATAATTAATATGACTTAAAGAGGCTCGAGGGTACAAAAATTTCATGAAAAATTTAAAACAATTTTTTTTCATTACAAATTTTATTTATCACACTATTTAATAGTTGTTCCTTCATGATATGGTACAAAAGTCAACCCAAAAAATCGATTTGTTTTGGCCCCAGATGACTTTTAAAATGTTTATATCATTGAAAAAGCTCCAAATTATCTCCCTTTGGTGCAAAAATGCCATTTTTTTTGCATTAAAATTGAAATATCTTTTTTAACTCATCGGTGACCTATATTTTTTTATTATTTTTTTCAAATACCGGGTAAGCTGTACTTAAACTAAACAATTGTAAATTTTAAGCGATTTCTGTAATTTATTTCTTTTGTTTCTCTTTTCCATATTACCTCTATTTCTCTTATTAGTTCAACAGAAAAAAGTACCTTAACAAAAATGCATGCTTCTTTCGAAGGCAGATTGTGAGCTTAAATGAACGGTGACCCCATTTTTGGGCAGTTAAGCTGCCTTATGCTAGCACCCTAGATTTGTGTTCTTCCCAACGAATGCTGAAAAAAGTGCCATTGTTATAATCTAGCAGGCTAATATGTTATTTATAACTAATTGAGCACTTTTTTATACTTTTAATTCTGGAATACAAACAATATGACCAGAATAATCTTAAATGATCGTCGAACGACCCATAATATTTGAAGTTGCACATATGAAATAGTGCTCAATAGAAATCCATACGTAGTTTATTATCCCCTGTGCTTTTGGCTAAGATGTCAAAGAACAATTGTATGAAATATTTCATCGCTGAAAATCTGTAATTACAAGTCGTTTATATTTCCCAAATGGCAAAATACGCAGGAATATTGTTCATGTACACCAAATCTCTATGATAGAGGAAATAAAGTTATATATAGTAGTCTAAGTTGGCGGTAATTTTAACTTACACGAAATGTAAGGGTTGTTATTTTATGAATGAAAATCGGAAATCGACGTAATCAAGGTCGATGTTTTAAGAAATGCGGAACAACTCGTCCAAGAGACAAGTCAGACCGAGTCCACTCAGACTGTCTAAGAAGACAACTCGGACCGCTTGTCAGATTTACATAGGGTTTCATAAAATGTAAGAATAACATGTCTAGCGGAGCCATCAATCTTTCATTTGTGCATTGGGGACTATTTAGGGGAATTTGAGTGGCCTAAAGAAGGGAGGGTTTTACTGTAGAACCCTATGGGATTTTATTTTCAAATGACTATTACTCGAAAACAGTAAGTGATAGACACACACGGTCTTCAGTAATGAGAACAGTACAATAAAACAAATCAAATAAAATATAGGGTGAGTCCCTGGGGGTTATCCCACCCCTTCAATTTGAAAATGTGCTTTTATCTTGTAAACGGTCGCGATCCCCACCCCTTAACCATATATATACTTGTATGGGACAATAAAACAAATCAAATGAAAATTTGGGGGAATCCCTGGCGTCACCCGTCCCCCTTCTGTTTGAGAACTTGTAAACATTCGAGATCCCAACCACTAAACAATATATATTCATGTATGGGACAATAAAACAAATCAAATGAAATATTGGGGGAGTCCCTGTGGTCACCCCACCCCTTCCTGTTTGAGAACTTGGAAAATGTCGAGATCCCCACCCCTAAACCATATATATTCATGTATGGGACAATATAACAAATCAAATAAAATATAGGGTGAGTCCCTGGGGGTCATCCCACCCCTTCAATTTGAAAATGTGCTTAAATCTTGTAAATGGTCGCGATCCCCACCCTTAAACCATATATATACTCGTATGGGACAATAAAACAAATCAAATGAAAATTTGGGGGAATCCCTGTCGTCACCCGTCCCCTTCTGTTTGAGAACTTGTAAACGGTCGAGATCCCCACCCCTAAACAATATATATTCATGTATTGGACAATACAAAATGAAAAAATTAAATATTGGGGGAGTCCCTGTGATCACCCCACCCCTTCCTGTTTGAGAACTTGGAAACGGTCGAGATCCCCACCCCTTAACCATATATATTCATGTATGGGACAATTTAACAAATCAAATGAAATATAGGGGAAGTCCCTGGGGTCACCCCACCTTCTCCTGTTTGAGAACTTGTAAATGGTCGAGATCCCCACCTCATGTTTGAGAACTTGTAAACGGTCGAGATCCCCACCCTAAACCATATATATTCATGTATGGGACAATATAACAAATCAAATGAAATATAGGGGGAGTCCCTGGGGTCAGCCCACCCCTTCCTGTTTGAGAACTTGTAAACGGTCGAGATACCTGCTCCTAAAACATATTTATTCTTGTTCGTCATTTCAAAAAGATTTGACTGACATACAGGGTCAATCTCCTTGGTGTCACCAAACCAATGTGTACTGGACTTTGCCCAATGTCAGGCGACCATGGGAATGCAGAATTATGGGAGCTTTGTTTGGGAGACTTCGTAACAGCATCCTTTACAATTATTTCTTGTTTATTATAAAATTTTATTGATGTAAAAAATTAGTCTAGGTTAATAGAATTTACTTTAATTATTTTTTGAATTATTTCTGGGCCTATAAAATTTTCATTTATAGCTCATTTTAAAGAAAACATAAAAATCTTTTAAGCAGTGTAAAGCCCAAGAATGTTTGACCAACTGTTTTATAATCACCTGTCATTTTATTCCAAACTTGGTATGGAGTGACATCATGGACTTGGGGTGAAGTTACATTTACTATGGGCAGGTCAGTCAGACCTCACCTTTGATCCCTGTAATAGTAAACATTTGTCTGATTTGTGTCTCAAAACTTTTGTACTGTAGAACCCAAACTCAGTGTTCCTTCCAGGAAAGCAAGTCCATTCATACTATTACAAACTCGTACTACGTCAACTTGTACCACTAAAAGTCAACTGGTACCAACGTTAACTACCAACTAGAACAACTGCAATCATTGTGTACTTGTACCACTGCAGACTCACCATTAAAAATATACATTGATATATGAGTTGCTTTTGAAAACCTTGATAAAATATTAATTAATTTGCCTTAATAATCAATTCATTAAATAAACATAAATGTACAATATATACGAATGTTTAATGTTTGTTCTTTCAAATCTTAAAAAAAAAATTGAAGCAACACTGCCACAGTTTTCATAATTACGTTTGCCTTGGTTTTTGGTTAACTGCCTACAGCGCTTACAGTGCTTTGATTTGATTTGATTTTTCTATTAAGTATATTAAAAAGTTCATTTATAGAAAAAAATAGCGAAATCCTATATTTAAAAAAAATGGATTTATACCCTCGAGCCCCCTTAAACATAAAAAGGAAATATATTTTTAGTCCAAATAACTACATGAATTACGACTTCTTGTAACATGTGTAAATATGAAAAAAAAAGATGTGGTATGATTGCCAATGAGACAACTCTGCACAAGAGACCAAATGACACAGAAATTAATAACTATATGTCAACGTAGAGGGTATACATTTTTATATGTTTCTCAGATTCTATATATAAGTACTAGAACATAGAGGTATGACAATTTATGATATTTAAACAAGTGATTTTCATGTCATCATCCTAGATTCAGTACTGGTCATCATCTCACATGACCTGTCATTGTAGGATTAAATAGTGTCCCCCATGAAATTATGTCCCATGGACAAAATTTCTCGGATATAACCTGTGAAATTTTGTCCAGGACAGAATTTTATTATAAAATATTGTCCACTTCTGTGTAAAAGTGTCCCTTGAAAAGATATTCTATTTTGACCTTTGTTGGATATTTTTTCATAGTGAAATCATGTCCAAATTGCATAAAAGTCTTGTCTAATACCAAACAATTTAATTTACAATAAATAATAAGACTAAATCGACATTTGTTTTTAAATATACAGTTATGGCATAGGTACAACACCTGTTTCAGTTTGTCCTTATGAATAACAAGTTTTAATGTTTTCTCCTGTGTTTTTTTGTCAACATGTATATAAAACTTTTCATTGTTTTTAATTTCAAATTGCTTGGCCTTCCTTCTTAATGATCTTCTTTCATTATTATTAAACTCTGGAGGGTATTGACATCAAACAAAAAGTCATATAGCTGTTTATATTCACCACTTTCCATTTTTGTTCACATCTGTGTTGTCTTGATTTAAATTTCAATTATGATTTAACTAATTGATTAAAACATTTCAATGATTGCTAAATTATGTCCCTTCTTTAGGGACAGAAAAAAACAGCTACACTATGACATATTTTTATAAAACATCTATGAAATTATGTCCAAGTACTAGGGACAATTTTTCACTAAGGGAGACACTATTTTATAGTTTACAAATGTGATATTCTGTCCCATGAACGAAATTTCACAGATGAACTGTGAAATATAGTTCAAGAAGACACAATTTCATGGGACACTTTTTTGGCTTACATCATCCTATAAACACAGATGTTGGTTCTGACAATTTTAGCATCCCAATTTGTCCTAGGATCATTATTCAGTCAGGGATAGTACTTAAACAAGTCTTTTTTATTTACTTGAAGATGTAAGTAATATTAACTTGTATAAGTAAATTTCAAAGATTTTTATTTTATTTTCAAGGTTTGAATTATCTCCCCCTAATCATCTCAATTGTTTTTCTTATACAAGCGATTTTTTTTACTTAACCCTTAAATTCTCAAGTTTTTGGTAGGTCTTGACACATGATTGAAGATAACAGAAAAATAAGATTTTCATTGTCCATGAAATTATACCTTTATGAAGAGAAAAGACAACTATTAATGTCAGACAATTAAACACCATTAGAGCAATGTAGGCGAGAGAAATTCGAGAGTAGAATAAAACTTTTTTTACTTGTATAATTAAAAAAAATCTGAATGTCTAAGGGATGTAGCTCTATAGCTACCTCCAAAATGATTTACCTATACATGTACCAGTAAATAAAAACATAAGTATTATACCCTGACTGTCATGACTGTTAGTATTATCTGTTTAAGGCTACAATAAAATCATTTATTGTTTAATGATTTATTTGTACTACTTAAATAGGTGATTATTAATAAAGACTACTCTTACATGTCTTACTTACAAGACTTAAAACATTTCTGGAAAAATGTTACTTGATTAACATGATTAAGTGGTTTATGAAATAAAATTGACTTACAGGACATCATAATTATGAAGAATAATTAAATGTTATTAGAGGGTATACATTTCTATATGTTTCTTGGATTCTATAAGTACTAGTTTGGTCAAGTATATTGAATGTTAATTATGACTTTAATATAATCATGCCTGTCTGACCATGACCTTTTCATGATCCAGTGGTAAAAATAAATGCAAATTCCTTTACAAGAAGTAAAGACAGCCAGTCATTTCAGCATATGCACTCTCTTTGTCAAACAAAGGAAAATTATCATGTCTGTTGACCAAATTAGAGAGCTAAATTTAATGATCATATTTCCAAAAAATCCTTTTTCATTTTGTTTCAAAAATATTTTACCAGGTATTACATGTATTATTCAATACACAACAAAAACAATTTAAAACTTGAAATCTTAAAGACTAAATTATCAAAATATTAAGTGTTTTTAAGTGCATTTAAAATTTCAGAAAAATTCTTTTAAAATCAAAGGCAGATAATTATACTTAATTTGGTAGCACGATTTGTGTTTTTTTTATTTTCAAGAAAATTAGGCCTGTGACCCCTTATTTTTATTTGAAATTTTTAAAGTATTTATGAAAAGCAATTCTCTCATTGAATTTGAACCAATGCTATCATGTTATATTTCCTCTATTAGGAACAATTAAGTTTCCCCTATATAACCCACATAAAATAACTCTGATATTGTTAATTTCAATGTATTTTAACGAAAAAAACAAGGTCTATGACCCCCAGTTTTTTTATTGAAATTTGAAAGTTCTTAATTCCGGAAGCCTTTTACAGAAGTTTAAGAAAAAATTATCGTCAAACATTCAGTCACCCCAGCTAATTTAAGATAACTATTTGTTTAAATATAATTAGTGCACCTGATGTTAGTATTTAGAGTGTTAACTTTTCCTCTTTCTACAGGTACTGGTAAAACATTGATAGGTTGTATGGTAATGAGCACAATGTTAGAGCAGAACCCTACCAGACAAGTTGTCTTCCTTGTGGAGAGAGGTCTTCTGGTCCTACAGCAGTTTCAGTATATCAAAAGAGAGCTTGGGGGTACATTATTTACCAGGTAGGTACCAGACAAGTTGTCTTCCTTGTGGAGAGAGGTCTACTGGTCCTACAGCAGTTTCAGTATATCAAAGAGAGCTTGGGCTACATTATTTACCAGGTAGGTACCAGACAAGCTATCTTCCTGATTGATAGAGGTCTAGTTTTTAGCTCACATGGCCCACAGAGCCAAGTGAGCTTTTCTGATCATTTGGTGTCCGTCGTCCTTCGTCCGTCGTCGTCGTTAACTTTTACAAAAATCTTCTCCTCTGAAACTCTTGGGCCAAATTTAACCAAACTTGCCCACAATCATCATTGGGGTATCTAGTTTAAAAAAATGTGTCCGATGACCCGGCCAACCAACCAAGATGGCTGCCATGGCTAAAAATAGAACATAGGGGTAAAATGTAGATTTTGGCTTATATCTCAAAAACCAAAGCATTTATAGCAAATCTGACAGGGAAAATTGTTCATCAGGTCAAGATCTATCTGTCCTGAAATTTTCAGACGAATCGGACAACTCGTTGTTGGGTTGCTGCCCCTGAATTAGTAATTTTAAGGAAATTTTGCAGTTTTTGGTTATCTTGTATATTATTAGTCCCCTACCGAGGAAGTCGAAGGGGACTTTAGGTTTGCACTCCGTCTGTCTGTCTGTCTGTCCGTCTGTCCGTCTGTCCGTCTGTCCATCTGTCAGTCCGGCAAATCAGTTTTCCACACTTTTTTTCTTCGTTCTTAAAGATATTGATTTGATATTTGGTATATAGTTAACGACAAGTTATAGATCAAGTTCGAATTTTGTTCCGGTCTGATGATTCTGACTCTGGACCATATATAATGATAGAGTACTATGTTAAACCATATTTCTGTACAAAGGGAGATAACTCATTTTTTAAAAGACATTCTTTGATAAATTGTTTGAAGATTTTTTTTGCAGGTTTGTTTGTTATTTTGTATAAACTAATTTTCTGTATGCTATATATATAAAAAAATTATGAAGTGAAATCCTTTAATAAGATAATAATCTATTTTATTAATGTATATTTCATTACATTACATTGTGTAGATAAAAATTGTTGACATTTTATAGATAAGTTACAAATCTATATTAGTTTGTGATAATTGAAAGAAAAATATTTGGAACTATTAATTATATTTGATTATAATTTGAAAATAGATATACACTGTATTACATCTTATCTAATTTTAGATAACTATTATTCATATCTTATATTAAAGTGTTTTTCACACTTTTTTTCATCATGCTTGAAGATATTGATTGATAATTGGTATATAGTTTTATCATGACAAGTTACAGATCAAGTTCGAATTTTTGTTTCGGTCTGATAATTTTGTGCAGAGTTATGGTCCTTGGACTTGAAAAATTCACTGATATAATCAGTTTTCCACACTGTTTTTAGTCATGCTTGAAGATATTGACTTGATATTTTCTTTTTGTTTACTCCATGACAAGTTATAGAACAAGTTAGCATTTTGTTCCAGTATAATGAATTTTTACCTGGTAGGGAACTATGTATTGCCATGCAATACTCTCAGAATGCTTGTTAAAGATAGAGATAAACTGTAAACAGCAATAATGTTCAGCAAAGTAAGATCTACAAATAAGTCAACATGACCAAAATGGTCAATTGACCCCTTAAGGAGTTATTGTCCTTTATAGTAAATTTTTAACAATTTTTTGTAAATTTTTGTAATCTTACAAAAATCTTCTTCTCTGAAACTACTGAGACAAATTTAACCAAACTTGGTCGCAATCATTATTAGGGGATTCAGTCGATGTGTACGATGAACCTTCCTGCCAACCAACATGACCGACATAGCTAAAAATAGAACATAGGGGTAAAATGCAGTTTTTGGCTTATATCTCTGAAACTAAAGCATTTAGAGCAAATTTGACGCAGATAAAAATGTTCATCAGGTTAAGATATATTTGACCTGAAATTTTCAGACGAATCAGACAAACTGTTGTTAGGTTGCTGCCCTGAATTAGCAATTTTAAGGAAATTTTGTTGTTTTTGGTTATTATTTTGAATACTATTATAGATAGAGATAATTTGTAAACAGCAATAATGTTCAGCAAAGTAAGATCTACAAATAAGTCAACATGACCAAAATGGTCAATTGACCCCATAAGGAGTTATTGCCCTTTAAAGTCAAATTTAACAATTTTTCGTAAATTTTGTAATCTTTTACAAAAGTCTTCTCCTGAAACAACTGAGACAAATTTAACCAAACTTGGCCACAAATAAGCATTAGGGTATTTAGTTTTTAAAATGTGTCCGATGACCCTGCCTGCCAATCAACATGGCAGACATGGCTAAAAATAGAACATAGGGAAAATGCAGTTTTTGACTTGTATCTCTGAAACTAGAGCAAAAGTATAACAGTTGCATTATTTCATGCATCAATTGTAAATAAAAATATCATGTGAGTGACACAGGCTCCTTGGAGCCTCTAGTTTTAAAGCGTCACAGTAAATCAGAATAGAGATTGGGGATAAATAATTTGCGCAGAAAGCTCGACATAGGGAAAGTGATTCGGCGGCGGCGGCATTAACTAACTTCTTAAAAGCTTTATATTTTAGAAGGTGGAAGAGCTGGATGTTTCATACTTTGTATATAGATGCCTTATGTTACGAAGTTTCAGTCTGTCACATGTCCATTGTCCTTGACCTCATTTTCATGGTTCAGTGACTGCTTGAAAAAAAAGTTAAAATTTTTTGTAATGTTAATTATGCCCCTGCCATGGCGAAGGGGGCATTTAGTTTTACTCTTGTCCTTATCTAAGTCCGTACATGTACATCCCAAAATTGGTTTTTGTTCTTTAAATTTAGTCTGCCTCAACCAAATGTCATGAAACTTATCCACAATGCTTATTACCACAAAACACAGATCAAGTTTGAATTTTGGTGGAGTCACTTTTACCATTTAATGTAAAATTGCTAAATTTTTCGTTTCTGTTATCTAACTTAAGTTTGCCTCAACCAAATGTTATGAAACTTATACACAATGCTTATTTCCACAAAACACAGATCAAGTTTGAATTTTGATGGCGTCACTTTTACCGTTCTTGAGTTATGCCCCTTTACAAATGGAAAAATTGCTAAATTTGTTGTTTCCGTTCTCTAACTTTAGTTTGCCTCAATCAAATGTTATGAAACTTACACAAAATGCTTATTCCCACAAAATACAGATCAAGTTTGAATGTTAACTGTTTTAGAGTTATGCCCTTTTACAAATGGAAAAATTGCTGGATTTTTCATTTCTGTTCTCTAACTTAAGTTTACCTCAACCAAATGTTATGAAACGTATACACAATGCTTATTACCACAAAACTCAGATCAAGTACAAATTTGGGTAGCGTCACTTTTACAGTTCTTGATTTATGTCCCTTTTCTAACATTATATGAAAGGGGGGCATCATCTGTGTCCCATGGGCACATTCCCCATTTATTTCTCTCTTATTATGAGTAATAGGATAACTTTATTTGGTATGTGCATACCTTGCAAGGTCATCATGCCCGTCAGGCAGTTTTCACTTGACCTCGACCTCATATCATGGATCAGAGTTTTTCTTAAACTATAAGCAAAAGGTCAACTATATGTGTTGTATTCAAGGATTGTAAGCTGTACATGTCTGCCTGGCATGGTTCATCTGACCTTGACATCATTTTAAAAATGTTTTAATGGTTCTTTGGTCAATGTTTAGTTTTCTTGGTTAAGTCTGTTTCTTAGAAACTATAAGCAATTATTATAGGTCAACTAAATTTAGTGTATTGAATGATTTTAAGATGTACATGTATTTCTCAATTGGTTTATATGACCTTGACATCTTGGATCATGTTAAGTATATGTGATAGTTGTAGTAAAGCTTTGTATTTAGGACTATCAACATAATATCAATGTTAGTAAAGAAGGCGAGACATTTCAGCCTGTGCACTTTTGTTTTCATTTGCAACAGAATTTTATTTGCTTTCATCCCTTATTACCCACAGAAAACAATATCTAATACTAATGATTATGGATACATAGATTAATCCTAGAATAAATTGTTTACGAAGCAGTAAACTGACACACAGACAAAGATGATAGTTTCACGAAGTCTTACTTGATTTAATCTTTTCCTGATCTATTGATTATTTTTAATCAATCAACATGTGGGTCGTTTGATCTCAGTTCCCCATTGGTCAAAATTCGATTATGACGTCAAATTTTCTTGTGTTCCTCTGAAATTCCCATAGTGATGTCAGGAAAAAAAGGTGCCTGATGAAGTCACATAGAAAGAACACATCTTTTTGCAGATCATTCGAAAAGAAGGATTATGACATACCTGCCAACCTCTGAAACCTTCAAAGAGGGAGATCTCCCACTCAGCTATGACAGCTGAGGGGGAGATTTTGCGCGAACAACATTTACAAGTGAAATATATGACCTGTTTATTTATTCATCTACAAAACACACATCAAGAGTTAATAGATATATTTTATTTCTTATAATACGGTTATATCCTATACAAGGTGTGTTGTTTGTTTCTTTCCTTTTTCATCATCATTCACATTTGCATCCCATCAGGACAGCTTATCACAGATATCTCTGTTTCAAGTGATCAACCATATTGTCACAGATGGTGCAATATATGTATGTACATCTACATTTCATTAAATATATGGAAGTTTTTAATGACCTTGACTGGCTATACAGCCCTTGCAGGTAGGTTTTCATTAAATATAGTTCAATACATTTCTTATAAATTTCAATTCAAACATTGAATAGAAGTATAGATCTTTTAAGTGATTTAATATAATTATTTTTTCTTGTCCTCAGGCATACAAAATCATTTAATTGCCATCCTTTTATGATTCTTTGTTCAATTTATATTTAATTTATATTGTTTTATCAATTCACATTATTTTAAGAAGGGTAACTTAAAAACAGGATTAAACAGGGGAAGTAACCCGGAATTTCTTTGAAGTGTTTTCAATAACACAAAGCTTGTGAAGCAAAAGTCGTTAATGATCGTTAATTAGTACTATGTTTGACACCCAAGCTGTCTAGTGAAGCTATAAATTTCACATAGTCTGTGATTTACAGGTAACAACAACCCTCATCAGTGACACAAAAACGTAATTAATGTTGACTTGTCATTCAAGGTTAAAATATCCAAAAGCGGGAGATTCTATACTCCCGCGCGGGAGTGTACCGGCAAGCGGGAGATTTCCTGAATTTCGGCATTTGAGCGGGAGTCTCCCGCAAAACGGGAGGGTTGGCAGGTATGATTATGATTGTCTGCATATTGTCTAAAAATCATTAGAGAAACTGATTCAACCACCAAATCTCGTGCAATACGATATTTATCAACTCTTGACAGATAAATTTCAAATATTTAAAACGCAAGGATATTTATTTATTTTTTAACTTTGGTCTCTTTACTACTGCTATAGCTTTATTTACAAAATATAAAAAAAATTGTCGTCGAAAAATGTATTTGTCTCCATGAATTTTATTCATTATGACTTTCAGTACGTCATAGTTATGGATTTTGGCAATTTCTATAAATTTTTCACTTGGTTACAGGAAATTCTCAAGTAAGATTATGAAACTGTTAAAACATGAAACAGTTGAATAATAATAATTTTAAATGAATGTTATACATGTATTTAATTTTTAGAAAAATCTTTTCAAATTATAGGGAGATAATTATATTGAATTTAATGGACAAATTTATATTTTCTTAATTTTTCGAGAAAATAAGGTCTGTGAACCTTTTGTATTCTGGAATTATTTATGAAACACCATTTTATCCTAGAAATTGATCTGCTTCAATAGTTTCATTATCCAAAGAATAGAAAAAAATATGTTTTTCTTTTTATAACCTACAAAAAAACCTGAAAGGAGGGGCGTAAAGGGGAGGTATCTGCACGGAAGAACATGAAATAAAATTGCCATTTCACGATGAACTAACAATTAAAAATTTCTTGCACGTTGATCTTTTTACCGATTTCACGAAACACGGTGAATAACGAATCTTTTTCACGGCTGCACGTGAAATAAAAATGGTAAAACACGTTGCACGAAAATAACCCTTTACCACCCTCTGAAAGGAGTAGGTTCGATAAGGCCCTAAAATGGCCCCCTTTTTTAGTTTAAATTTCAAATAAGGATTTATTGACCAATATCACAATGAATCATAGCTAATACAGTGACAAGATAGGAAATAAGCCTTTTTGTTGAAAATTAACGTTCCTGCGTTTTATTTATGACGTCACAAATAGTACTCTTTTTTTTTTCCATGATAAAATCGATGAAAATGGGTAAATTTCCATTGATTATTGGACAGCAAACATAGAGCTCATACCTCAACAACAATAATCTTTTAAAACAGTGTTTGTAATGACATTTTACATGTCTAGTTTAAATATTTAGTTTGTTGACGCCTGCTCTCTATGTTTTCTGGTCCTAAATTTGGTTGAAATCATGCAGATTTTGTCAAATTTCGCCAAAAGCTCTTATAACACTGTGAGGGACAAATTTGCCATTCCAGAATTGGCAAATCTGACTTTGTCGGTTTACAAGATATCATAAATATTTTTTGCCCAAGTGATAGATAATAAAAAAAATTAAATTTCCCCATATGTCCCAACATGTCACCGTTGTCACTGTTGTCACCACAGCTGATTAAAGTACATTTCCATGGAAATTTAAAATTCCATGGGAATATTCAAGTTCCATGAAAAGTTAAAGTTCCCATCGGAAAAGTACTTTTCCATGGAATTTTAAAGCTCCCATCGAACTACAATTTCCCATGGGAACATTAGTAGATAGTTTCTTCCCATGGGAAATTCTAAATTTCCCAAGGGAATTTTTGTTCCCAAGGGAACTAATTTTTCTTCCCATGGGAACACCTTTTTCCCTTGGGAACATTTATTCTTCCCATGGGAACTAAATTCTTCCCATGGGAAGATATATTTTTCCCATGGGAACATTATTTTTTCTTTTTCTTTTTTTTTCAGAATTTGTAAAGAGCTATGAAATATCGCATTGGACTGACAGTTACTAGTAACCATGACTGGAACAGTTTAACAAGCATTCCATTTGATAAAAAAAAAATGTAATTTCAATAAATTAAAAGTATTTCTATCATACTTTTACACTCAAAAGTCTTTTATTACCGTTGAATGGTTGATAGAAATTCTACCGTCCAGCGGCTGATTTTACAATTTGAATCTCTCCCCTTTGTTTTCGATCAATAGCATCGTGCATTTCATGTAAAAGAGGGACGAAAGATACCAGAGGGACAGTCAAACTCATAGATCGAAAACAAACTGACAACGCCATGGCCAAAAATAAAAAGACACACAGACAAATAATAGTACAGATGACACAACATAAAAAACTAAAGACTAAGCAACACGAACCCCACCAAAAACTGAGGGTGATCTCAGGTGCTCCGGACGGGTAAGCAGATCCTGCTCCACATGTGGCACCCGTCGTATTGCTTATGTTATTACAAATCCGGTAAATAGTCTAATTCGGTAAGTCACATTTGTGAAAAGGGAAGGGTATTGTAGTTACGACATAAGGAACATATCCGATATCATCTGTGAAACGGTTATTCCATAACGGTCAACCAACTCGTGATGGCGTCCGTAAAATTTACGAGCGATGATTTCAACTTCACCATTTGGAACTCTTGGTTTAATAGCTTCCTTGTGAGCAGCAATCCTCTATCAAGGAAATCATGATAGGAAACACAAGCCCGGAATATCGTATCAATTGGGAGATATATACTCCGTATGCAGGCGCTGCTGGAATGTTGCTACATAGAAATGGAAAGTTCACAATTGGAAAGCTGAAATCATCTCTTTTGTCGTAAAGTTTTGTTTTCAACCGACCCTCATTGTCAATTTCTAGATGTAAGTCAAGATATGAGGCAGACTTAACTGTATCTGTAGTATCCTTTATCTCTAGTTCGATGGGATAGATTCGTTCAACATAGTCACCAAATTTTGTATTATTTAGTGAGAGAACATCATCTATATAGCGGAACGTAGAGTTAAAGGATATTGCTAACTTCTTATCTTTCTTCCTAAGAAGTTCCTGTATGAAGTCAGCCTCATAATAATAAAGAAACAAGTCGGCAAGAAGAGGGGCACAATTGGTTCCCATTGGAATTCCGACAGTCTGTTGAAAACACGTCCTCGAACGTAACAAATATTAGTCAATCAAGAAATCAAGCATCTTGATAATGTCAGTTTCAGAGAATTTTTGTTTGAATCAGAGTGATTCTTTACAAAGTAGGATTTATCCTCCCAAGACAAGATACTTGTATCTACGTTCGCCATTCTTTTAATGAAACAAAGTAATACCAACTCTTTCAATTTGTCTTTTAGTTTGGAATGGGAATACTTGTGTAAAGTGTAGAAAAGTCAAATGTTTTAATACTATTGCAAGATGAGAGAGTCTTAGATTGTATGTACTCTAAAAGATCTTTGGAATTTTTTAGTATCCACATCTGATTCACGCCACCTCTAGAATAGGCAGTTTCACAATAACTTTGGAGTCCGGCTTTGATTGCTGATAAAATAGATGTTAATAATTTAGAAAGAGGTTTCGTGGAGCACTTGGAAGACCCAGCAATATACCGCTGTTTGTAAGGACACTTATGTAGTTTAGGTATCCAATACAGTGATGGAAGATCCAGTTCTTCATCTTTGGTTGAAATTCCAAAGGAACATAGAACAGACCTATGATTATCCAGGATTTCCTCTTTGGTAAGTGTCGTGAGGGTATATGTTGAGTTTCTAAGTAAATTGTCAATACCTAATTCATTTATCAAGCAGTTTATGTAATGATATTTACACACAAAAACGATGTTGTTTGGGGCTTTATCTGCGGGGACAACAACATATTTGTCATGAAGGTAGGACAAGTGTTTTGCAACATTAAATAATAGTGTTCGCTGAACTGTCAAGTATCAGAGCCATGCCTTTGTATTTCAGACTTTAATTTAAGAATAAAAATTATAAATCTGTTTTAATCTATATACATGGGGAATCACGAATCGTGTTTAAGATTGTTTTCTAATTATAATCCTATAATTTCATGAAAATGACTTCATAATTATTATTAATGTACCTATTCTTTTTCGTCGACGTAACTCGATATACGTGGTTTTCGCCATTAGAAAGATGTGCACTTACTTTTTTAAAGTTTATTTCATTCATTTGGTCAAATTTCCTAATCATGCTAATGCAATATTGTTACTCGTCTACACAAAAATCTTTTATTTCAATTCATTTTTGGCAAACACCTTTGAAAGTCTTGTTAGATTTGTCTTTTATGATCTCTCAGGTAAATATCAAAGAGAATCCAGAGTTTTGCATTTACAAGGACGGATGAGGATTTAATATATACTTTATGATATATCCACTTGTACTTTACCGGTAGGCTGTCTTCGTGTAATTTATGGTTAAAAGGAATACGAATACTTTATTTCTCATAAAACTTCAATTACTAGTTATCGAGAACATACATAAACATAACTATAAGGTAAAATTATTACATGCATGTGTAAACGATACAATTAAATTAACTTGGAGGACTGACTTTCACATTTATAACTTTTACATAGTTTTTCTAATATTACAATATTTGATGAGTTAAACTGTTGATCAACTTTAAAGATATTAGGGTTTGACTAACAGTAGTTCCGTAAAAATTTCCTTCTTTCTATAGTTTAAATGTTCTACAATTCATAATGTAATGGCACGTGTCACCAATGTTGTTTGTGTCACAGAGACGGCAGATTATGTTTTCTCTCTGTAAATCTTGCCACCTTCCAGACTCAATCGGCAAGTGGTGACTACCACATCTATATTTGCATAATATATAAATGAATTTAGTAAGGTAAAAATGAAAAGTATTTTTTTCAAATTGTTAATTCTTTTTAAAAATATGATAACATTAAGTTTTATGCGATTCTGCAATAAAAGCAAAGCATTCTTGTTGAAACTGGTCTTTGGGTTTTTGTTTAATACATTTTGACCCCTATTTATCACAAACTGTGCATTACAATATTGGACATAATCATACCGCAGATCATACCGTAATTATCAAAAATATTTTTCATACATGTATATGACATCCACTTAGTTTCTATTCCGTTATTAGCATAATATAAAAACACAAGTTTGTATAATTCAACACAAATTTTACTTTCTTTTCCATTAAGAAGTATACTCTAGAAATGTATCATTCGCAACTTTACATAGGACAGTAATGGGTATCTGTCAAGCTCTGCATACGCTATGAAATTTGGAGTAGACTGTTTTAACTGTAAGGAGCATTGTCGTCTTTTGCATCTAGATGAAAGACTAAAATGAATTATTTTTCCGATTGGATACAGGTGAAAGAAATATTTGATTTTATAATTGCTGGTGATTTTTTGTATGAATAGAATGAGACTACTATAACACATAGAGAACAATTCGAAATAGTTTTAATTTGCAAATTTTTTTTAATTTGTATTTTTTCTCACTAGGTAGGTGAAATTATGTATACAATTTATTGTAAAATTGCGAAACTTGCATTACGGGCATATTCTATACTTCTAAGTTTGAATTAAGAGTCTAAACTTTTTCAAATATTGTATACGCAACCAAATCTCTGTAATCTTATACGTGTATTATTTATGTTTTTGTCAAAGGCGTTTGATTGGGTATTAGTTAAAGGTAGGCGTGGTTTTCGGAAACTTTCCTCCAATCAACTGGCCTATTCGACAAACCTGTGTGCGCTGATGCGTGTAAACTGGCTATTGAAACGGCACGTGGCTTACATCGGAATCTGTCGTGCGTGACCAATGTTTATTGTAGAATTTCTTGTCATGTGGTCAAATTATCTGACATACAAGTTTTAAAGGTTGAAACTTAAATTTGCTTTTTGAAAGATTATTTTCGGCATATGTTTCATTATATTTGAATGCTTCAAAAATGCTTCAAAATACTATAAGCCTGTATTGTTGTTATGTTTTAGGGTCAATGACCCCCAAAAAAAAAAAAGTAAAATAATTGTATATTTAATTTGAATAATTGTTTTAAAACATAATATCAATTAAGGTCATCCAAACCCAAATTCAACAACAAGGAGTGTCATTCACCGGGTTTATTTTCTTTTAGAGGTTTTGATCTTTTATTTTATTCAATAAATAATAATAAAATTTACTTTCCATATACATGTTTGACTTCCTAAATAACACTTGAAAATAAATTTTGAACAACGAATTTGTCACAATTTCGCTTTTGTCGTCTGCCCAACTTAGTTTGGTCTTGCAATATGCATGAGATACTTGTCACTAAACGTTGAACAAACAGTAACATTCAACCAATCCATCTGCAATTGCGATACCTCTGTTACATACCCGTCATTTTGTCACATGCTTGGTACTATTCTTTGAACAAATTTCGTGTTGTAAGCCGATTTTGTCCTACATTTAAATTGTTCTTGTCAAGTAATACATTCCTTGAACAAGTTAAAATGTTAAACTTAAATCCTATAAAATCAATTTGGTGCATTGGTTCTTTGAAACACAATTTTGTTAATTTGAGCGTGTCAACCCCACGTCTAGTAGTGATTTCGGTTTGTATAATCATACAACAAAAGTCTATATTGGTATACTAGTAGTAAGTTATTGTTTCATTTTATATGTTTACTATTGGTGGCATCAAATAAAATGTTATGCAGGTTGTACTAAGCCATACGAAATTTAAATATCATATTTATATGCAAACTGAAGGATCTAAAATTTAAATGATTTATGTAAAACTATAATGAATACGGAGCGGGGTATTGCACGAAGTCATCCAGACTAGCCGAATTATAAATCCTAGCCTCCATACTTGTATGATCATTTGATCCAAAATTAAGCTTGTCAGATGGAAAAAACAACGCTTTTGGTTAAGGACTACAGTTGAAAAGTAACATTTGCTACCAATCCTTGCAAAATAGTAAGATGTATGTTCCTGAGCGTATAATGCACAAAGAAAGGGTTGTTATGTACTTTTGAACTTAGTAAGGTAGTATGGTTACCATACGCCTTCCTGTTACAGATACGATCGACGTGCACTACAGCAGAATTACGGTTTCAGTTGTTATAGTACACACACAAATTAATTGGGCTATTTTGAAATCTCCTGCATAGTTTATTTCATTGGCAATCATATTCAAGAAAAGTTGTAAATCTTGAATACTCTGTAATATCTTTATGAAGCTTGATTGAGACGTAGATTCACTCAGATACCGATCATTGTTATCTTTTCTTCATTTACACAAATGAATGTCCGGGATTAGGAATATGGCAGTTATACATATATTCTCAGTTTATATTTAGTTTAAAGCATTATCGAACTAATACGACTTTCATCTTTAAAATTTACTTTGCATTAAATATCTAAATGAGATTACATAGGAATAACTTGTGGTGTATTTATGTATATGTAATAAAAAAAAGAAAAGAAACCAACAGCAATATTTGACGAAGACGAAATTAATGATGGAATTTTAACGTCCAGTGACATATATTACAATGCATGTCGAAACAGAACTTGAAATTGACAATAGGTATTAATAGAACCGTCGCTTTTCCAAAGAATTCACGCTTAGTTGGGATTTCACGTGCTATTTCACAAGGTTCGCATTATAGTTATACATGTACAAAATAACTAACAATTGTAATGATTTCTTTAAGGGAGCTACCATTTGATTTTTATGGGGGCTAGGATGAAAAATTGTGTCCTGCCTATTTATTTTTCCTCTATTCGGTCCTGCCTTTTTATTTTCACTCTATGCGGTCCTGCCTTTTTTTTTAGTTTATCCTGACTTTTTATTTACATAAATTGTCATCCTGCCTTTTTTTTTGCAAATAATCTCATCCTGCCTTTTTTACTCAAAACTCCTGTCCTGCCTATTTTTTCAAATTTCATCCTAGCCGTTCGGGTCAAATCTTAACTTAAGTACCATTATGCATATACGGACCCTGGATTTAAATCAGATCTGTTCTGGCGGTTTTGTCTTTTTTCAAAATACATATTTTTAATTGTGACTATCTTTAGTTCCGAATCTTTCTATCTTTCTAAACCAACGATCGGCAAGTGCGTTCATTTTGTGAATTAATATTTAAATGTTTTGAAATATCCATTATTGTTGACAAGTAGTACAAACTTACATTTTCAAATTTTACCGATGGAAAATATCTCAATAAATTGTTAATTCCTCAAATCTTTGGTTGGAATTAAATATCATTCATTGC
This sequence comes from Mytilus coruscus, assembly GCA_017311375.1. Taxonomy (NCBI): domain Eukaryota; kingdom Metazoa; phylum Mollusca; class Bivalvia; order Mytilida; family Mytilidae; genus Mytilus; species Mytilus coruscus. The sequence goes on from CM029604.1 coordinate 77,941,157, forward strand.
ACGAGAACTGTATTTCATAAACAACTGGTAGTAAAATTGACTACACGTATGAGTTTAGTAATATATAGTATATCAATGTACACATGATGTATATTATAACAGATGATTTTTTTAAAATAAAGTTCCAAATTACCGTCCGCGCGTACACTGCTCAGCAGGCGGTGCGGTGCGTACACCTGCATTACGTGTAATAAGAGTTTTTAAGCCCGACAGGAAATCGCTTTAATACCTGGAAGTGTCACCTCACAGTACCTCTGGCAATAATTTCCTTAGCCATGCTGATGGTCAAGTTAAGGAATTAAATAAAGGCATTATATAAATACTGGGACATAAAAAGATTTTATAAATGCATATAAGTCCCAGATAAAAAAATATTGGAAACAATTTTACACGGAACACTGCTAGTTAATTAGGGTTTCTAACTATATATATGAGAGAATCCATAAAAGAAATTGCTCTCAATTAATTCCCCTATATTTACTTGAAAACTTGAAATATGCATTATAAAGAAATAAATTTGATCGTATAAACTTAACCTTTATTATACTAATTATGGAATATGCATACATATGTCAGTCGTTAAGCTTCATATTTCGTTTAGGTGTCAGACCACCAATTACTCCCTCCAATTTAGAACGTATTTAAAAGTAGCCCTACTCTGACACAAAATAGTGCTTTTGATGTCATTGTTTACTTAAACTAACCAACAAAGTTGCAGAAATGAAACTTTTGGTGAAAGGGAAATATATTTAGACCATTTTGAGCCAAAATTCACTTGTCTATGAGTTTGCATTAAAAATTCAGGATTAATGCGCTACATAGTATACTAATTTAAGATTTCCAGAAAACCGGGAGTTATTTTGGTAGTACCTGTGTTTTCAAGATCAGAATTTTCTTATAAAGACTTTAAACATGGGTTGAAAATTGGCATGTAGAAAGGTGATACATGTACAATTCAGGATATACCTGGTTTCTTTGAAGTTAAACTTAAGGTAAAATATTTAGAAAACTGTGAAAATTGAAAAATTTGGTTGAACAGATGGGATTTTTAATTGGTGGTCTTACACCTCGAAATAGGCCTGAAATTGCTAGTAGACAGAAGAAAGTCAAGAAAGCTCATTGTGTTATATTCTTTACATAAAGAGACTGCCCTTGATTTTATCTGCGATTTAATGCTCCCAATTATTGGTCAAATTCAAATTATGATTTACGAATTAGTAACAACTATATATGTAGTACCCCGCGTCATAGACTAGATATCACCAAAACATCTTTTTCCCCCACATCTTCTATTGAATGGAATTTAAAACCCCGACATATGGACTTTCTGAAATATAAAAACAGCCACCCTTCTTCTTTAGTTGTGTTAGAAAACTTAATATCATTCATGGTTCGGGATCTCGAGCGTCTAAACACCACCTAGGCCGCCTTGGTGCACTAAGATCCTGAAACTGCACTAAGCCCATGATGGGATGGTGTTATGAATAAAACAAACATTCCATCGGATGTAGTTTTTCCTCAAGATAATATATCTGACATTTTTTTTGTCAGTACATTTTGTTGTTTTGTCGTAATATGATTTTTTCTGTCATCAAAGGTTTTGTCCGACGGCACGTGCCAGTAATTAACAGGTAATAAAACCACTGATCCATGAAGAAATAAAGAAAGGTTATTATATAATAACGGTGTCTTCCTCAAATGCCAACATTTTATATAATACCTATACCTTAAATGCCAACAAAAATAGGATTTTTAAATAAGAGATAATGGCAGATTTTGGGGTTAAAATTAGTATGAATTTTAAAGAGATAAAGAAAATCAAAACATTTTAAAATCTTTTAATAAAAAATTTGGAATGAATTTTTATTCTGACACATAAGGAATTCGAAATATTAAAGAAATTTAAGTTAAATATTTTAACTTTAATTAAAGTGGGTTGTTCGGTGTGAGGCAAGGCTCCGTGTTGAAAACCGTACTTTGACCAATATTAAATGGTTTACTTTATAATTGTGACTTGTGACTTCGATGGAGATTTGTCCTATTGGTTTCATACCACATCATCTTATTTGTATAAAAGGCCCGGAAAATAAGAGATTTTTTAATTCCATATCATCATGATTAAGGCAGTGGCTATTTTGCCGACTCTGATTAAATATATTTAGTTCGGTAAAATACATGGAATTTGTTATTTTGCAGGTTCTTTGTAAACAGCTAACAACATTTGAAACACATATAATCGTTTAAAACTGTTATCAGTCAAAGTTACATTATGACAATATTTCCTTTAAGTTTTAAACTTTTGGAACAAAAAAACCAATGAATATACATAAAGATGACTAGACGGTATGGATTTTCTTGTCGTTTAAGGTCGTACTGCGACCTGTCATTGCTAAATCTTCGTCATTTCAACTCTGGTGGATATTTACATTTCTCAAGGGCAATTATATCATAACTCCCAAAATTATATCATGTATATATGAAATATAGATTTAATTATAATTACATGTATCCTTTGTAGAATTACCAGCGATCTGTCATACTTGTTGATATTGGGTTTCATTGAACCCAAAGGACGCCACATTTACACTCTTATAATTGAATTTAGTCTATTATATTTTATAATTTTAAGTCTTGAAACAGTAAATTGAGAAGAATAAAAGAAACAGAATACAATACACTTGGCTTCGTAAACAAGCCAATCTCCATTGTTTTACTGTTATTTTCTCAAAATTTTATTTCCAACACTTTTTCCCCAAAAAATTTCTAACAAAGCATCAAAGAAAAGATCAACAGTCCTTTTATCATTAATGATTATAAACAAAGAAGAATGAGTTACTGGTGAAAAGTTAACCCTTCAAGATTGATTAGATTAATTATCAAGGTAATCATACATTACAGAGGGGGCATTACACAAGAAGAGCGCGTGTCATGTTAAAAATGTTAATAACTTTTAAATCTATTTAGATCTTCGAACCAACTTTGACCATAATTTTTTTTTATCATAATAAGAAATCTTAATTTATGATCTTGGTGCATATTTAACCTTTCATTCATCTCCTTAGTGCAGTTTTATGAATTCATCAAGCTTCAGTGGATTCAATCAACACTATAATAACTGGACACAAACAAAAGTTGGCGCGTGCCACGTAAATTGTTAATAAGTCTTTAATTTCTGAATATATTTACACCAAAATTTAAATATATGCTCTTTATTCAAAACTTTATCGTACTGAATGACCTTGGTGCTTATATGACTGTTCCATCATGGGCTTAGTGCAGTTTCAGGAGCTTGGTGCACCAAGGCGGCCTAGGTGGTGTTTAGACGTACCGCATGGTTCAGAAGTATGCGAAGCTCCTTAAATGCAGATCTGTGTTAATATTAAACTAAATCCGCATGGAGATCTGTGTTAATATTAAACTAAATCCTGCATGCAGCTGTAGCCATGCTGTTGAGGATTGTATTTACATTTTTCGACACAATGAAGCAAGAGAAATATTGTTTTGATTTTAAGAAGATATTTTATACCAATTGACCTTATATTGGCTGTTCACGGTAACCTTTATACATTTCGGCAAAGTAAAGCAATTTTTAATCTGTGCAATCTTATATCAGAATTACACAAAGATTCAGAACTTCGCATACAATTAAAATTCTGAATTCCTACTTTTCACGCCAGTTCATATTACAAAAATATTATATTGCATTTTCGTTTTGTTTATAGTTTGTATTACATCTATTTCTATTTTGTTTTCGTTATTATCTTATGTATTTTGTGTTCAATCCCATATGCTACAAAACAAAAACGAAGATAAGTCACACAAAAAAACCTCAAAGTAACAAACTTGTACATTTGGTACATGTACATGAAATCACTAATCCATGTCAATGTTAAGTTTTTAAAACAATACAACGGAGACTAATAATATGACTTCAATTTACTTTTCTGTTCTTGTAATTCATCTACATAAACTGCCTATACAAAATATAATACGAAAGGAATCAAAATATTGAAATAAAGACGTCCGTAGAAATACCACAAATGACCACCTCAATAATACGCACTAGGGACTTGATGTGATGATACAGTTGCCACAAAGGACATGAAATATAAAAGTAGGCTATGTTATTTTAACTTAGAAAAATAATTCCAAATTATATAATCACATCTTTAGTAATTATCATGTAAATGTTTTAACGACACGTGCCACACTCTATTGATCGTCATCTGTGTGTAATCGATCGAAATTCATGTTCGTTCAACCAGAACCCGTTAATTACGCACGTGTATACAGATTGTAAATGAATATATTATATCAGCATGTTATAATGGTTATAGTGTTTTGTTTTATGGGTCTTGTATTTTGCAAAAAAAAAAATTTAAAATGGGGTATTTTAAGCACCGGAAAAAGTTGTTAAACATTTATTATCTATTTTCCAATAAGTTCAATAATAGAAATTTGTATTCACAACACACACGCACAACTTATTTAAAACTTACTTGCCATTGCTTCATATTTAACTGGATAATCAGAGTTTTTATGGAAGTTGCATGTTGAGAGCAGCTTTAGATATGAAACCATATTGACATTTTGTAGAAAACCTGCATACTGCAATAATTCAACAAATTTTTATTTTCTAGGAGAAAACAATCAAACCGAAAACATGTTCCATACATAAAATATCTGTTTCAATGAGAAGAAAATTGTTCCCCAAGGTAGACAAATTTTCCCATGGGAAGAAAAATTGTTCCCATGGGAAGAAAATTGTTCCCATGGGAAGATAAACTGTTCCCATCGGAAAAGTTAAATTCCATGGGAACTCTCTATTCTTCTTTTCCCATGGGAACTTCGAATATTCCCATGGAATTTTAAATTTCCATGGAAATGTACTTTTAATCAGCTGTGGTGACAACAGTGACAACGGTGACATGTTGGGACATATGGGAAATTTAATTTTTGATTATCTATCACTTGGGCAAAAATATTTTGATATCTTGTAAACCGACAAAGTCAGATTTGCCAATTCTGGAATTGCAAATTTGTCCCGCACAGTGTTTTATCTTGACCTATTTGGCATGTAAAAATCAACGCTTTAGACTAAATCTTTGACACAAATAGTTCTATTTAAGTTTCTCATATGTCTTTAAGGCAACTTAAAACATATTTTATCTTGTAACATTGAACTTTAGAATCGGGGCCCTTACCGAACATACTCCTTTATTAATTTCATTTCATTTTAAAAGGGAAAAATGTCATTGATACTCTTTTTTTAATGGAATTTTAGTGTGCATTGAGACAGAAGTTATTTGCATTCAGATCCCTTAGTAACCATAAGCTGGTATGGACTGGATTATCTCTATTCATTCATGCAGACCATACATGCCTGTCATTTATTTCACAGGCCAAAACCGTTTGAAAATGTTTAAATGTTGAACCATTCAAAATATCAGTACACATGTGCATAAGCAAATGAAGAAAAAATACTTTCTTCCCAAAATTCCTTAAAAGTCAATGTTTTTTTTATTAAGAAAGGATCTTTGAATCGCATTCAAATGGGAAATAAATTTCTAAAACCTGGAACAATATCATCTATTCGACTCCTTCAGACTGGCTAATAAATAGTTAACAGAAAATAATTGTAATGTAAAGTTTATCTAAATTGGAATATTTCAAAGCGAGAAAAAAAATGTAGTTTGACCTCAAGGTGCAAATTAAAGCCTTTCTCAGTTTTCCTGCTCATTTGCCATATGCAAATTCTCAGTGTATGATTAAATTTAGATAAACTCCCTATTCATTTTGATTTCTTTTTAACTTTGTTGATTCATAAATATGGGACTTTGTTTTTATACGACTGCAAAAAATTTTGCGGTTGTATATTGATATTACGTATTTGTTGTCGTCGTCGTCCGAAGACATTTGGTTTCCGGAAAAATAACTTTAGTAAATGTAAATAGAAATCTAGGAAATTTAAACACAAGGTTTATAACCACAAAAGGAAGGTTGGGATTGATTTTGGGGGTTATGGTCCCAACAGTTTAGGAATTAGGGGCAAAAAATGGGGAAAACAAGGGTTTCCTGGTTAATGGACAATTAAAAAAAAGTACAGATCATATGTTTTGATTACCTCCCTTACACTGCTTTTAAATTATGTATAAAGAAATGTTGTATTGTCTTGAGGTGATAAGCTTTCAATTTATTTTTAGAAGTTACTATTTTAATAAATGCTGATTAAGGAATATCTATTTTAAGCCATGATTATGTATGTCATTTTCTATTTTAAGACTTTTATAATGTATTTAAAGAAAATAGGTAATTATGGTTGCAAACTCTTTTGGAAATTTGAATTGAGATTATGACCATATCTTGAGGGAAAGAATTTTTTTTGGGAAAAAAGGAGTGGGGAGTTGAAAAAAATATTGGGTGGGGGTAAAAGAAATTGTGGGGGTAATTTTTTCTCATTTCAGATTTCAGAAATTAAAAGAAAATTTCTTCAAATATAATTTTTTGTCAAAAAGGGGTAATTTTTTTTTTTTTGGGGGTCAATTTGCAACAGCATAGTGTATTGCACAAAAGCAAAAAGGGGTAAATTTTTTTTTGGGGGTCAATTCGCTACAGCATAGTGTATTGCACAAAAGCAAAAAAAGGGGTAAAATTTTTTGGGGGGTCAATTCGCTACAGCAAAGTGTATTGCACAAAAGCAAAAAATTGAATATAAATTCTAATCCTATAACCAATTCTTAGTTCTTTGACTACAGTTATTCTGTGTCAGAAACTTATTATGTATCTGCATTTCACTTTTTTCTTTCACTTGCGCCGATTTTGTCGTTCATTTGTGCCGATTGAGTACAGGTAAATTATAGGTGAAAGTTATTTTATTCTATTTATCATATAAACCTCTTTCGTTAGCCATGTATACATATGTTATGAATCGTCAATTATAACATGTAAATAACTGTTGTCCCCTGCTCACAAAGGGAGATGAGAGTAGAATTTCGAGCAGGATAAGTCAATTTGACAGATATTTGTGCACTCTGTTTACATCCACTAAAATCACGGAGTAAAATTCTATTTACAGCATTTTAAAGCACCACAATAAAATCCATATAAACGTAATACAATGAATTATTATCTGTTCCTGCCGAGTATCTGATATATTCCTTTCTTGCCAGTCATTTGATTTTTCTATATTTGTTGTACTTGCCATGGCCAACAACGAAGTCCATCTTTTCTTTCTCGTGTCAAAAGAAGTTCTCGAACAATATGACCAAAATTATCTTAAACATAAGGGAATACTGTTTATATCCATATATTACCAATATACATTCTAGGTTTACTACATGTACATGTATTTACTCGTATAGCAAATATAATATCGGCGCTAGTGATAAAAAATAAGATAGGCGCTAATGAAAGAATTAAATCGGCGCAAATCTCGTACGCCAGTGTAACTTTACACTGGTAAATTTTAATGGCTTACGCTTATAATTTGAACTTATGTGATTTTCAAAGTTGAGTTTTCAGAAGTTTAGGCCGATAAACAATTCTTTCTAGAAGTTTCGATATACTGGCAACGTATGCATGTTGAGATTAAACTTATTTCTGGATGATTCTCGTTTAATAATGTCTAATCTTATAGTGAAAATAAAAATGATAAAGGTTCATTGTTTTTTGTCATTTGTTTCATTTCAAATTGTCTTAAGGAGAAATGATAAAGATTTCGCCTGATCTCTCTAAAGCTTAAGGCAAAACATTTAAGAAATTAATACTCGGTGAATATGAATTAAAATCAAAATTTACGGTGTTTAAAACTTAACTTGTAAATTTAACTATGACAAAAACAATTGCTTCAATTGCTTTTGACAAATACTTTATAGTTTTTAACGGAACATTATTTCTTATATTCTAAATTAATTTTTGAATTAAAAACTTATTTATATTTTGTATTTACTGTCTCGTTTATTCAAAACACATGAGGTAGTAATAACGGGGATCGTATTTTATGATAGGTTAAATGGATGTATAACGTTTTAGAATCAAAAACTTAAATGTTATACCTATAATTTTAGTTTCTTATATTTGAAATATTCAGAAATAATGAATCCATAAACTAGATGGAATAATTTGTATACGCTTGTCTTAGTCGGGACACATAATGGTATAAAGAATTCCGTCCGTGCTCATGTCTGTCCGTCTGTCAACAGTGATGAAGGAGTGCGCTAGGGCAAACTTCTGAAATTGACGCGACAAAAAACCCACACATCTAGTCTAATATAGTCAAATAGTCTGTAAGTTAGCCAGTGTCATCTTTCATTTCTCTTTTTATTTTCAATGATTTTGCTAATGAGAGGGAGAGGACAAAAACACTTTGCTTTCTAAAGCGGCGTAAAAGTTATTTCGAACAATTTTTCATTCCGACGGATGGTGTTTCTGAAGGATAATTTTGTGCGGCAACAACATCATGAGATAACTGATGTGATCTCTTGTATTATCGGACAATAAAGTAGGTGAATATAGTTGTTATTCTTGAACATTTAAATGAGGGTTTCAAACGTCCAATTTGCGATTTTTCTCAAATAGTGCGCCAGCAAGGAAAACTTGTACTATGACGTCAGATTTAATGTTCTGAAGAAAGACAACTCTTTTCTTCAAAACGAACGAGAAAAAAACATGAAAGTTACTCATAACTTTTTTGAAAGGTCGGTGACATATATTTTTTTGCTTTATTTTCCAGAGTACACATGGCACTTTCCTTCTTTAAATTTTTATGAAGAAATCACTGGTAGATATTTTTTAATTCTGGAAACGTTTTTCATTTTACGTTTTATTTTTGGCGGGAATGAAATAAATCATATTTTTTAAGATCAAAACAATAAAAGTCTTAAACTCTTAAACCTATATTTGATAGACACAAATCTACTGTGTAACGTGAAACAAGAATTATGCTTGTAGGTTCGATATAATGGGATTTTTGAGAGTTTAAATAACAAGCCAATATCATGTTAATATTCAGGAAAACACGAAACTGAGGTTGCTATAGTGACAAAACTAAGTCGGTGACCCCCAGTTTTTTTCATCATATTTTGTTCCTCACATCATGAAATACCTTCACCCAAAATTTTAAGGGAAAATCACTGGTAGAACTGAATAGGCTGTTTGGTCTTTAAGCATTTTATGCAATACATATTTATATAGGCTTCAATTTTTCAAAATATGTTTTTTTTCTATTAAAACTGTCATAACAGTGTTTGTTTACTATGATGCTATATAATGTTTTACCATACGGTACATCTACATGTATTTTTGACACCCATTGAAATTGATTTCCCCTTGGAATGCATAAAATAGAATAGCAAAATTTCTTAAAAACTTTTTTTTCTTACAAATCAAAACCTTCATTTAATATACAATTTATTGGCATGAAGTGTGACAAATTTAGAGGGAAATATAATTTGAATAGTCAAGATTATTTTTTTTAACTTTATATTGATTTAGATTTGGAATGCAGGATCTCTACACAACAGAGAAAAGAAAGTTATTGATTGCTGGACTATGTTCAGGTTCTCAGAGCTCCAGAGGTGTACCTTTGTGGAAACATGATGTTATTGTAGTCACGGCAGGTATATATATTAATGAAAAAGTCAGAGATGTTTTGTACCTCTGACCAACTGTGGTTTAGTGAATAGTAATAGTTTTTGGGATACGAGTGCTGTCAGGCAATCTGTAGACTTTTACCATTGACTCCCTTCCAAGACTCTCACGTCAACTGTTTTGTGTTTACATTAATAGGAACAACTCAGATTCTTAAGATTGTCCTGTTATAAAAAGTAAAAACAAACAGAGAGATTGAATTTAAACAACATTCTGTTAAATTTCTTCTCATAATCCTCCTGTTTTGATATCTCCCTTTTTCATTTGCGTTTATTTTCCAATACGGAAAATCAGAATTAAGCAGTATTTATATTTAGGGTTTTATATATTTAGAATCACGTCAGAGAGGGAATTCCGTAACCCGAATAATTCAGTCGTCATATTACGATCACTTTGATCACTCCATTAACGCCTGCCAACCAGAAATTAGAAACAAGCTGCATCATGGGATCAATATATCCTGACGTATGGCGCGAAAAAAGGAGGAGTTTAAAATTGTTTGTAAACATGTGCAATGGAGCACGAAACGTGTTTTCAATGTACACAGGTGTTTGAACAGAAGAATTTAGCGAAGGGATGCAGACGAAATATCCATATAACTAGTAGAAATTTTAAAGTCAATTTACGGTGGTGTTGAACTGCATGATGGTTTTGAACAAGAATGTTTTGTTTGCAGTAAGTGCCATAATGTCATACAGGGCATCACAAATAATCCAGCCATTATATTACGATCACTTCAATCACTCCATTAATTTGACTTTTCCAAATTTCATGGAATTTTAATGTACTACCTGGATTAGGTAAATTTGATCAAAAATTAAAATGTACTCAGTTATTTGTAATGGGGGAAAGTAATTGAGACATCAATGAATAGCTTTTTTTTTAACACGACATCAATGAATAGCTAGTATTTATATCTCAGTCATCAAAATTTCCTTAAACATGTTTAATGTAATGAACAGCTAGTGGACATAATCAAGAAATGCATCAGAAGTAAAAGGTTACTGACAAAAGAGGGGGGTAATGGGGGTACCTTCATGATGAATAACGGTAAAAATTCTTGCCAAATGACGTTAACGGTAATATTTGGTGCATATTATACCTGAACAGGTAATTTTCAACTGTCTGACAACTAATTAACCTTGATTGTAATGAGAGGGTATTAAAATAGGATTTGTTTTGATAGTACTTATTCACCATGTCACTTTTATGACCGGAAATGTGGCTGTTTAAGGCAAAAAGTCGGGTCAAAAAGATCGCAAAAACTTCTTTTTTTTTTTGAATTATGTTAAAATGGCAAACCTACGTTAAATGTCCGTTTCAGGTTTGGCACAACAAGTCATATTTATAATTTATCGGTCATGTCCGGAAAATACGACCGTTTTGGAAGCCCTGGTGCATAACGATAATTAAAATGTACACCTCCTTCTAGACGATAAAAAAATTGACTGATTTTGACGAATCACGTTAAATTTTCCCCCAAAATGACGGTAACAATAATTTTTGGAGATCTCTGACGAATCACGATAAGGATCTTTTGAGGAATCACGTTTAAATGTAAACCATGTTGACGCTAACGGTAGCTGAAAATGACCGTTTGACGCCTGACGGTAAAGGACATTACTACCCTTACAGAAGCATGAGTAGCAAAATCTCATGTACAAAAAATGTATGGAACTTATAATTTGGTACGCTAGAAATGCTACATAAAACTCATCAGTGGCACATGAATCAAAACAGTAAGAAAGTCAAATCAAATACAAAGTTGAAAGATGAAGAACATAAAAAACAGGGTTTAGTCTAATCCATTAGATTTTTTTTTGTTAAATTGAGATACCGTTTTCCAAAAAGCTTTCATTCATGATAGAATTTACAATCTTGCCAGCGATCATCATTTAAATGTGTGCAATTTTGGAAGACGTCTAGGATTTTAACATTTTGGGCCATATGAATCCTAAACCCAAAAGAAAGAACCAATTGACTTTTGTGTGCTTGTACAAATGTATATTTTTGACACTTAGTATGTGGGATTGATAACATTTAGAAGGAATCTATACTACTAAAGGAAGAGACTGATTTCATTGAGCCCCAAATCCTCTGAAACCATACAAAGACGGAAATATTTGTGATATCACGTATAAATCTAGTGTTTGGTTCTTCCTAAATTTGTCTTTGAAACACTTGTTTTTCCACAGAAAATGCCAATTTCGGAGACCGTTATCGATCTTTGTCTTATACGCTGTTGTGCATGCTCAATCGCCTTACTGCATGCGAAATCTAACTAATATAGGACAATTGTGTTGATTGAAAATTACGAAATTCCAGGCCCTTCTTGTTTTTCACTTAATTAATAATCAATAATTAACAAGTTCCTTGGTCGATTCCGATACCAATCCCAATAGTACCTGTTACCTGTTGCATAATCTGTACTTTCCGAATGTCGGGTGCACCACCAAACGGTGTATATGGGATCAAAATCATACCTGAACTTTGTCATTATACAGGGATTGACACTTTGACCCAAAAATATATCTACAAGTAGTTTCCAGTTGTAGTAAGAAAAGCAGGACGGGTTCAAACAAGAAGATTTTAAAAGTAAAGAAAACTGTGCGCCTTACAATCAGCATGACTTTGTCAAATGAAAATATGAATACTAAATTTCCAGAGTGAAAATAAGGTGTAGATCCTTTAATTTAGTCATAAACCTGCGTTGTGGTGGGTGTGTGCTAGTATTTTTAAAAAGAGAGGGTTTGAATTTCCAATCATCAAACAAATGTAGAGCAAAAAAACTAAATAATTACATTGTTCATGTATAAATATACACTTGTATCAGAGATTGGCTATTTTTTAAAATTTGAAAACGATATGCAGATTGAATCAAATAGGGAATACATGTGCAGTTGAATTATTTATGAGAATAATACTAATATCAATGAAAACAATGGCGATCGTATCCCTCAGAGCAATCATGCTCTTTGATTATTTCTTTGTCTGTTATGCTTTATGAATAGTTAACTTCTGAGACTGTTTGCCTGAAAGCTTTTTAAAATACTCTGTAAGATGGTTTGTCATGAAATATAGTTTACCATACTGTACCATAATTTTGATCCGAAATTTTTTATTGCAGTTGTTGACCTATTGTATCATATTGACATCTTCTGTACACTTCTCTTCTTCTCTGTCTTCATAGATACTTTATCTCATTATTTTGATTTGACAGATATAATCATATTGTGGAATCATAGACTTTCAGCGCATCAGTGAATTGTATTGTAAAGACAATGTGTAACCTTTTACAGATGTAACCTGGAAGCATGATTCTTCTAACAAAATCATCTTTGTCTCCACCGTGACTTGCACCCTGGACCTTTTTGTTAAAAGGCAAACCGACTGAGCTAAAGAAGAGCTTCTTTCGCTCAGTTGGTTTACGTGCTGCCTTGTAATACAGAGGTCCCATGTTCGAGTCACGGAGGAGACAAAGATGATTTTGTAAGAAGGATCATGCTCTCTGGTTACACAGGCTTAAAATAGTCTGACAATTTGGGTATGCTTTCAGTGCAAGTTCACATGAATATCATAATTTTCACATAATCCATAAAGTATCAGCAGCACAACATTTCGAGGAAAATGTTCTTTTACGTTGGGTAGTCTTTTATGAAAAAGTACTTGTGCAATATATTATTCCTTCTTTAAATACTGCAGATATAACAGCAGTATTTACAGTACTGTTCCATTTTACTATTTAGACTACTGAAAATTCACAAATTTTTGCTGTGACCCATTGTTTTTATTATTGTGAAAGTTGTGACAATATACATTTCACAATTTAAAGTAAAAACTTTTATTTTATTTTTCACAGCTAGATTTTTTTATGTCAGCATTTTCTGAAATAGCAATATATAATCAAACTCACATTTGGCAGTAAATAAAATGCCACAAAAATTCTAAATTTACATTGTATAAATGTATTAGTCAGGAATATGACAGTTGTTTTCCATTCATTTGATGTGTTTGAGCAGGAACATATATATTGACGGGACTTGACACTTCCTAATTATAGGGAAAACGGTACTATTTCATTTTCCCAGCATTAGGTTGGCCTTTTGTGTAGCCAAGGCAGGTGAAGGAAGTCAACTTAGGAGCGCTGTGATTGGAAGTAAGGGTACAATACATTTTTTATTTATCTATGAATAACTGCAGTGTGTATATTTACAATATAAATTTTGAAACCTATTGAAATATTTTCTAGAGAATTATTCGAAAAGACTTCAAAGATTTCATTAATTTGGTGTAAAATGACGGTGGGCATGGATAACATAAACAAGGTCCGTTGGAAGTTGGTCATGATACTATTTGGCTTTAATTTTTAAAACAGAATAATAAAGTACTAACACCACACATAACTGTTTTATCCAGGTTTTTATTATAAAAAGTGGTAAATTTAGAAAATGTTAGTATTGTCGCCTATGGCAGAATAAATAGAACCGTTTTCCCTATAGCTGATTTTATCGTCGGGTCATAGGTAATGAAGATACGATACCGAAACGGACATGTGTTAAAAAGTTAAAAACGTACTCGCTATTATTCTTATAATTTCTGATAATATCAATAAAATGTCATTCAAACTAGTTTTACAGTGATGCCAGTGTATCAAACTTGTATTCTGTCACTTCAAATTTGTTATAATCACATTTATTGGGACAAAAGAACTTACAAAAGTTTAAATCGACAGGTAACTTCCAGGTAAATCTGTGGAAAAGTATCATTGGGTTCGCAAAAAATACATATGAAATTCATCAGCAATACTAAATTTGTTCTAAAAGGTACATATACAATATAACACTTTATAAATATGTTGTGTTCATATTACTTTTCTGGTTTTACCTTCCCCAGGAACACTCATTCCCAAAATATTGAAAGCCTAGGAAAACTGAAATAACAGATTCAACATAATTTGATTTGTTTCTGAACTATATTTTAATATTTAATCTAGAATAAAATGGAATATTTTCAGCATACTATGAGAATTTGTTACAGAAGAAGTTACTCCGATGGAAAGACACTTGTTTGGTAGTGTTTGATGAGGTCCATCACTGTGTAAAGAGTCATCCTTACAATAGGTTGTCATACTTTGAACATAAAGAATGTCCTACGGAAGACCAACCAAAACTATTGGGCCTCACAGCTTCCCCTGCAGGTAAATCAACTGTTGAACAAACTGTCAAAATGCTTGATGAATTAACCATTAATGTAGGTGGTGTGTCCATTGAAATAGTCGAGGAAAATGAAAGTGAACTAAACACATATAGATCTAATGCTGAGATTGATATTCAAACTGTTTCACTGAATTCACAGGAAGAGAGGTTTAAATCAGAACTCCAGGTTTACATATTGCATTGCCATAAGAAAATGGCTGATGTAACAAATCTTTTAGAGCATTCAGATTCAGAAGAGTTAAAACTGGCAAACAAAAACGATAAAGAGTTAAGAAAACTTGCAGAAGAAAATATAGATGGAAAGATGCTCAACTACCTGAAGCTAACAATAGGATTGTCTGAACCATGTGTTGGTGCAAGTTCTCAAGAGAAAGTGCTAGCCACAAATTTGATAAAGCATTCTCACTATATTTGTGTTACCTTAGACATTTTATTACAGTTTGGAATGGAAGCTGCTGTTGAGGAACTAAAAGAACTAATGGGTCTGGATAAAGAGACAAGTTTTGAAATCGCCAGAAAACTAGAGCTGCCATGTTCAAAAATCACGGAAATGGTTTCCAGAATTATGTGTCAAGAAAACCAGCAAGATCAGATAGATGATGGGAAATTTTCCAAACTAGTTGACCTTTTAATCAACCCTGAGACAATGACCTTGCTTAAAGATGACAAATCTCTTATACTTATTCTTGTGAAAGAGAGAGGGTCTGCATTTAAAATGAATGAGCTTCTACAAGACAAAATTACGAGTGTTTGCAAAGGAGGCATATCTGCATTGGTTGGACACGGAACGACAAGTGGTAAAGAACCAGGCATGAAAGTCACTCATCAGAAAGTCATACTGGATAACATTCGACAACATAAGTATAACATTGTGGTGGCAACTTCAGTGGCAGAAGAAGGAATAGACATCCCCGAATGTGAGCTAGTCATAACATTAAACCCTCCTTCAAATGTAACAGCTTTAGTACAGATGAGGGGTCGAGCTAGGAAAAACCAGAGCAAGTTTATTGTTGTCTGTAATAATACAAAGGAACGGGAGGACATGGAAGATTTACTGAAGCGTGAACAGAATATGATGGAAGCAGTCAAACAATTATCACAATCTTAAGACACGCAATATGCATGATGACTTTGTTGTACAAATATAATCTGGTGCTTTGCTTTTGCGCCAACTGGCATTTCATTTGCGCCAAAAAAATCTTTCATTTGCGCCACAAAAGTTGTCCATAACAGTTGTTATTCTTGATTCGCAAGTTTTTTTGGTACACCTAAATGACGTGTCTCCATTTTTCAGAACATATATAATAACCTATATGTTTGATCATAATAAATTGCAGACTTATTCCCTCTGTTTGTCCCTGAAATGACAATGTCCATCTTGACACCTCAAACATGTGAACACTATAAAATTCTTAACCTCAGTTTTGTATTAGAAATGAGTACGAACCCACTCAATTACCCACGGGAAATACTGTAGAAACAAACTTATTCACGATAGAGCAATTAATATTTAATTTTTCCGTTATATATAAACTCATCAAAGATACCAGGATTGAAATTGTATATTTGCGCCAGACACGCATTTAGTCTACAAAAGACTCATCAATTAAGCTGAAATAAAAAGGTTTTTTTTTTTAATTTTATTTTTATAACTTCCAATTTACAACATACTATACACAAATATAATAGCAAATCAATACATCTTTCTAGGGAAGCATTTTTTTTTCAAATATACAAATATAAGATAGAGAGTAAAGCATTCTGAACACCAGAGAGAGAGAAATAGAGAGAGTGAGAGAGAATAGTGTGGTGAGTTTTCAATACAATTCATATAGACATTGAATTCTACTTCAATATAGTAATAGCATTTTCATTTATAACATTAAATTTAAAGTATATACTTAACTAAGTAATCTATCAAAATCTTCCATTCTCTAAGAAACTGATATTCACATTTGTTTTCATTGCAATATTTTTATCAATTGCATACAAATATTTCATCTTCTCTTTTACTGCATTTATTGACAGGTTTTTTTAAAAACATCTGGTATTATAAACATATTGTTTTATGATAAGAAAAAGAGTATTTTCTGCATTGCCTTTTGATATTTTTGCAATGTTACGAAACAAAAAAACTTCTTTTGTAAAAAGTACATTAATTTCATTGGTCAGAAACCAATTTTCAATCTGTTCTAACAGTATCTGTGTATGTTCACATTCCCAAAATAAATGTTCTAATGTTTAAATTTCTCTTTTACAAAATGTACAATTTGGATTATCATAAATCTTAATTTTATGAAGAAATTTGTTTGTAGCTAAGATTCGATGATTGAATCTATACTGTAGCCACTGTAACTTAGTATTTTTTGTGACAACAAATGGCAGTTTATAAATTTTTTTCCAATGATTTTTATCAAAGCCAAAAATTTCAGTCCATCTTAACTTACTAGTGGGAACACTTTTATTTCTATTTAAAACAGTATACATATCTTTAGATCCTTTTGAACTTTTAACAAGTCTTTTAATAGCAGATGGAATTAAAGGTAGTTCTAATTTGTGATTTTTCCATCAAATGATTTTGATGCTTGATGTACAGCAGATATAATACTAGTATATCTCATGAAATTCACATTTATCTGATACATTTCTTCTAATTTTGAAGAGAGAAAAAGTCCCATCTTCATTTACAATATCATTTATAAATCTTTTACCATTTTCAAACCAATCTTTATAAAAAATAGGTTTATTTTCTACCTTTATATTATTGTTAAGCCAGATTGGACTAGCAAGAAAGCATTCCCAACTGTCATATTCATCTTTTTCTCTGAGAAGTTGCCATGCTTTTAGAACATCTTGCCAAAATTTATTTTTGATATTTTGTTGTAATTTTTGTATATAAACACTTCCACAGCCATAAAATTTTTCAAGTTCTACATGAACATTTGACAAAAAAACATTCTGCCATTTGCTGTCTGTTTTAAATAGTCTCCTTACCCATGTACACTTCAACGCTAAAATAAATGCACTAAGATTTATCATTTTGAGTCCACCATCTTCAATATCATTTTGTAAAACATCTCTCTTTATTCTATCAATTGGTGAACTCCATATGAAATTGTACATAAGTTCAATAACATTTTTTAAAATATCAGCACTTGGATTTGGTAAGGATATAAACAAATGGTTTAAAATAGGCAATATCAATGTCTTTACCACAGTAATTCTACCAATAAGAGTAAGATTTCGTTTTGACCATTGTTTAATTACACCTTTTATTTGTACAATTTTTTCATCATAATTAATTTTTACAATTCTATCAAGATTAACATCAAAGCTTATACCTAATAACTTAAAACATGTTTCTCCCCATGAAAGGTTTCTATTTTGGCATAATACTTCATTACTATACTTTTATTTCCTATCCAAATAACTTGTGTTTTAGAAAAATTAATATTTAAACCAGATATATTTCCGAACCAATCTAATTCATTTAATGCTTCATTCAAAGATTCTTCTTTACCATCTAAAATAAGAGATGTGTCATCAGCAAATTGTGAAAGTTTGTGCTCAACTTGAGTAACTGTAATGCCATTTATTTTATCATTATTTCATATTTTTTGTGCTAATATCTCAGCACAGAGAATAAAATATAAGGCGACAAGGGATCACCTTGTCTGCAGCCTCATTCTATAGAAAAAATTCTGATAGATGTCCTCCTGATTAACAGCTGATTTAACATTGTTGTAAAAACTTTAATCCAATTAATTATTGATTCTCCAAAATTGAACAACTTCAGGACACTGGTTAAAATTTCCAAGAAATCGAATCAAATGCCTTTTCGAAATCTATGAGCAATAAAAGTCCTGGAATATCTTTTCATCAGTAAATTGTATAATATCATAAATTAAACGAAGATTTTCTCAATATATCTCCCACTAAGAAATCCAGTTTGATCAAAATCTATCAGTTTATCTAAAACTGTTTTAAAGCGTTTGCTATTACCTCAGAGCCAATTTTATAAACTGTATTTAATAAAGATATAGGTCGCCAATTTTTAAGAAATGTCTAGGCTTATTTCCTTTTGGCAGGCATGTAATGATTCCTTGTTTTTGTGTAACAGACAGTTCACCAATCTCAGTACTGTAGTTCAAGGAGTCTACAACAAAATTTTCAAATCTTTCCAAAAAATTTAAAAACTATGTGGAGAAACCATCAGATCCTGGTGTTTTATTATTTTCATATTTTCAATATCAAACCAGCTTCTTCAATTGTTATTTTACCTTCAAGATTACTTTTCTCATCATCAGTTAATTTTTAAACTTTATATCTTTCAATCCTTCTTCAAGTTTACTGAATTTATCTCCTTTGACTGATCTTTATTCTGATATAAATTTTCATAAAAGATTTTACTTCTTTCAAAATATCCTTTTGTTTTGAAATTACATCTCCATTTTCTTTTCTACTTTTGGTATTATCTTATTAATAAAAAACTTAAAAATATATCCTGTATTACCTGTGAAATGGCGCAAATGAAGTTTTTATTTTTTGGCGAAAATGAAATATAACCTTTTACAATGTAGCGCAAATGAAAGAATGCAATGCGCCCAAATGATCATAAGTTGTTCATTTCCTTAAATGTCATATGCAACGGTTAAAGCATTAGTTATCGGTTGTGGTGTTCAGTATTATTATATTTTTAGGGATCCTGTCATATAGGTCTGTCCATTCATCTGACAATTAATTTATGATAATTTTAATTTTGTTTTAAAAATGATAAATGGTGTATGATTAAACTGTTTTGATATTATTATGCAATATAAGAGATTATGAAATTCATATTTAATATGGATAAGCATGTCTCAAAATAACATTTTAAAGGAAGCATCATTTTTGTCGAGCCTGCGACTTTTGTCGCAGAAAGCTCGACATAGGGATAGTAATTGGCGGCGGCAGCGGCAGCGTTAGCTAACTTCTTAAAAGCTTTATGTTTTAGAAGATGGAAGACCTAGATGCTTCATACTTGTATATAGATGCCTCATGTTACGAAGTTTCCGTCTGTCACATGTCCATTGTCCTTGACCTCATTTTCATGGTTAATGACTACTTGAAAAAAAAGTTAAGAGTTTTTGTAATGTTAATTTCTCTCTTGTTATGAGTAATAGGATAACTATATTTGGCATGTGCATACCTTGCAAGGTCCTCATGCCCATCAGACAGTTTTCAGTTGACCTCGACCTCATTTCATGGATCAGTGAACAAGGTTAGGTTTTGGTGGTCAAGTCCATATCTCAGATACTATAAGCAATAGGTCTAGTATATTCGGTGTATGGAAGGACTGTAAGGTGTACATGTCCAACTGGCAGGTGTCATCTGCCCTTGACCTCATTTTCATGGTTCAGTGGTTGTAGTTAAGTTTTTGTGTTTTGGTCTGTTTTTCTCATACTGTATGCAATAGGTCTATTATATTTAGTGTATGGAATGGTTGTAAGGTGTACATGTCTAGCTGGCAGATGACATCTGACCTTGACCCCATTTTCATGGTTCAGTTGTCAAAATTTAGTTTTTGAGTTTTGGTCTTTTTTTCTAATACTATATGCAATAGGTCAACTATATTTGGTGTATGGAAATATTTTATGATATACATGTCAGTCTCGCAGGTTTTATTTGACCTTCACCTCATTTTCACGGTTCATTGCCCAGTGTTAAGTTTTTGTGTTTTGGTCTGTTTTTCTTAAACTATAAGCAATAGGTCAACTATATTTGTTGTATGGAAGAATTGTAAGCTGTACATGTCTGCCTGGCATGGTTCATTGGACCTTGACCTCATTTTCATGGTTTATTGGTCAATGTTTAGTTTTCTTGGTTAAGTCTGTTTCTTAGAAACTATAAGCAATAGGTCAACTATTTTTAGTGTATTGAATGATTGTAAGGTGTACATGTATTTCTTGTTTGGTATATATGACCTTGACCTCATTTTCTTGGATCATATTAAGTTTATGTGATAGTTTTAGTAAAGCTTTATATTTACGACTATCAACATAATATATATCAATGATAAGTAAAAAAGGCGAGACAATTGATATTTAAAAGAATTTAAACTGCTTTTTGGAATCCATTTTTATATGACCGCAAAAATTTTGCGGCCGTATATTGGTATGACGTTGGCGTCGTCGTCGGCATCGTCCGAAGACACATTAGTTTTCGCACTATAACTTTAGTTTAAGTGAATGGATCTCTATGAAATTTTACCATAAGGTTCAATACCACAAAAGGAAGGTTGGGATTGATTTTGGGGGTTATGGTACCAACAGTTAAGGAATTAGGGGCCAAAAATAAGCATTTTTGTAACTTCCAGACAATAACTTGTGTGTAAGTGTATGGATCTCTCTGACATTGTACCACAAGGTTCCATACCACAAAAGGAAGGCTGAAATTGATTTTGGGGTAATTGCCTCAAAATTTTAGGAATTAGGGGCCAAAAGGGGCAAAAACAAGCATTTTCTAATTTCATGACAATAACTTGTGTGTAAGTGTTTGGATATTTCTGAAATTGTACTACAAGGTTCCATATCACAAAGGGAAAGCTGGAATTGAGTTTGGGGGTAATTGCCCGAAACGTTTAGGAATTGGGGGCCAAAAAGGGGCCAACAATAAGCATTTTTCTAGTTTCAGACAATAACTTGTGTTCAAGTGTATGGATCTCTCTGAAATTGTACTGCAAGGTACCATACCACAAAGGGAAGGCTGGGATTGATGATGGGGGTAATTGCCTCAATATTTTAGGAATTAGGGGCCAAAAAGGGGCAAAAACAAGCATTTTCTAGTTTCAGGACAATAACTGGTGTGTAAGTGTATGGATCTTTCTGAAATTGTACTACAAGGTTCCATATCACAAAGGAAAGCTGGGTTTGAGTTTGGGGTAATTGCCTAAACGTTTAGGAATTTAGGGCCAAAAGGGCCAAAAACACATTTTCTAGTTTCAGACAATAACTTGTGTTCAAGTGTATGGATCTCTCTGAAATTGTACGGCAAGGTACCATACTACAAAGGGAAGGCTGGGATTGAGTTTGGGGGTGATAAATCATAAGGGGTTCAAAAATTTGGGGGATTTTTTTTTTCCTTTTTTTTCTTTTAAAATTTTCCATTTTAAGTTGGTTATTTCTGATTAATATTTTACAGGAAATAATAATGATATGGTAGGAGATACACACCAAACAGGATGTGTAAATTATTATATAATAAGTATTGTGCAATAGCTAGAAATTTTCAATTGCACAGTATTGCACAATAGCAAGAAATCTTCAATTGCACAGTATTGCGCAATAGCAAGAAATCTTCAATTGCACAGTATTGCGCAATAGCAAGAAATATCCAATAGCACAATATTGCGCAATAGCAAGAAATTGTCAATTGTATAGTATTGCGCAACAGCAAGAATATTCAATTGCACAGTATTGTGCAAAGAAGATACTTCGTATAAATTGCTTATTTCTTGACCAATTTCAATGGGGTTTTATTCTTGAATTCTTGGGGTTCTTTAATATGCTTAATCTAACCGTGTATTAAGTTTTTGGATTTTGGCCCCGTTTTAAATTGGTCCACATTGAGGTCCAAAGGGTCCAAAATTAAACTTTGTTTGATTTCATCAAAAATTGAATTATTGGGGTTCTTTGATATGCCGAATCTAACCGTGTATTTAGATTCTTAATTTTTGGTTCCGTTTTCAAATTGGTGTACATTAAGGTCCAAAGGGTCCAAAATTAAACTTAGTTTGATTTTAACAAAAATTGAATTCTTAGGGTTCTTTGATATGCTGAATCTAAACATGTATTTAGATTTTTGATTATGGGCCCTGTTTTCAAGTTGGCCCAAATTGGGGTCCAAAATTAAACTTTGTTTGATTTCAACAAAAATTGAATATATGGGGTTCTTTGATATGCTGAATCTAACCATGTATTTAGATTTTTGATTTTTGGTCCCCGTTATCAACTTTGTCCACATTGAGGTCAAAAGGGTCCAAAATTAAACTTTGTTTGATTTCATCAAAAATTGAATTCTTGGGGTTCTTTGATATGCTGAATCTAACCATGTATTTAGATTTTGGATATTGGACCATAATAGGTGAATGTCCAATTTAAAATTTTTAAGTTCTTAGACCACATTCATTCTGTGTCAGAAACCTATGCTGTGTCAAATATTTAATCACAATCCAAATTCAGAGCTGTATCAAGCTTGAATGTTGTGTCCATACTTGCCCCAACTGTTCAGGGTTCGACCTCTGCGGTCGTATCAAGCTGCGCCCTGCGGAGCATTTTATTATGAGATCATTAAAACAGGAAGAAATGTGATTTAAATTCATTTATTGCTAAATTTTTCTAATTCTCATTGAAACAAAATAATAGTATAGATCGTAATTTAGATAATCAAAATACATCTGCTGTGATTGTATACAAGATTGTCAAGTAGGTCTTTGAATCAAGGTTGTACATTTTATTCTTTAAATGGCTATCACATTTATATTTATAAAATAACACCTAATTGATAACCAGTATTTTTGTTTTCAAGATTTATTTGGTTAGAAGACATGATTTATTTGTCAATTATAGGAGAAATGATTGTACTTTAATGGGCTGCACACACCCTAATGTACAGTGCATCTTTAGTCCTCAATTTGCATGAAATATGTTCAACTTGATATTAAGCAAGAGGGACGAAAGATACCAGAGGGACAGTCAAACTCATAGATTGAAAATAAACTGACAACGCCATGGCTGAAAATAAACTGACAACGCCATGGCTAAAATAAAAAGACAAACAGACAAATAATAGTACAGAAGACACAACATAGAAACTAAAGACTAAGCAACACGAACCCCACCAAAAATTGGGGGTGTTCTCAGTTGCTCCTGAAGGGTAAGCAGATCCTGCTCCACATGTGGCACCCGTCGTGTTGCTTATGTTATTACAAATCCGGTAAATAGTCTAATTCGGTAGGTCACATTCGTGAAAAGGGAAGGGTATTGTAGTTACGACATAAGGAACATATCCGATATCATCTGTGAAACGGTTATTCCATAACGGTCAACCAACTCGTGATGGCGTCCGTAAAATTTACGAAGGGATGATTTCAACTTCACCATTTGGAACTCTTGGTTTAATAGCTTCCTTGTGAGCAGCAATCCTCTATCAAGGAAATCATGATAGGAAATACAAGCCCGGAATATCGTATCAATTGGGAGATATATACTCCGTATGCAGGCGCTGCTGGAATGTTGCTACATAGAAATGGAAAGTTCACAATTGGGAAGCTGAAATCATCTCTTTTGTCGTAAAGTTTTGTTTTCAACCGACCCTCATTGTCAATTTCTAGATGTAAGTCAAGATATGAGGCAGACTTATCTGTATCTGTAGTATCCTTTATCTCTAGTTCGATGGGATAGATTCGTTCAACATAGTCACCAAATTTTGTCTTATTTAGTGAGAGAACATCCTCTATATAGCGGAACGTAAAATTAAAGAATACTGCTAACTTCTTATCTTTCTTCCTAAGAGGTTCCTGTATGAAGTCAGCCTCATAATAATAAAGAAACAAGTCGGCAAGAAGAGGGGCACAATTGGTTCCCATTGGAATTCCGACAGTCTGTTGAAAAACACGTCCTCCAAACGTAACAAATATGTTGTCAATCAAAGAATCAAGCATCTTGATAATGTCAGTTTCAGAGAATTTTTTGTTTGAATCAGAGTGATTCTTTACAAAGTAGGATTTATCCAGAGTGATTCTTTACAAAGTAGGATTTATCCATCCCCAAGACAAGATACTTGTATCTACGTTCGCCATTCTTTTTAATGAAACAAAGTAATACCAACTCTTTCAATTTGTCTTTTAGTTTGGAATGGGGAATACAAGTGTAAAGTGTAGAAAAGTCAAATGTTTTAATACTATTGCAAGATTAGTTAACAAAGGGCAATGAATTATTCTTTAATTAACAATAAATGATGCGGATGAGCATTATAACAGAAGTGATAGGAACTAGAATATCATGTAGTAGCTGGTTCCTTTATTCTATTATAAAACTAGGTTAAATCCACCGTTTTCTACGTAAGGAAATACCTATACCAAGTCAGGAATATGACAGTTGTTTTCCATTTGTAAGATGTGTTTGAGCTTTTGATTTTGCCATAAGATAAGGAACTTTCCATTTTAAATTATCCTTGGAGTTCGGTATTTGTGTTATTTTACTTTTTCCTCATAGATTATTCTTAAATATACTGGCAACAATTTTAAGTTAGTTATTTTTATTTGAATATAAGCAATTTGATGCTGTTATTTTATTTGAACATAAGCAATTTGATGCTAACTCCTAAAGTTTCATCCCAAAATAGTAATGTTGTATTGGTTGCATTTGAGACCACTATAAAACATGTGTTATAGTAGTCTGAGGTTGTATTTTGTTGTTAAACTGTTTTGTTTTTGTATTGCTTCTTCAATTATTTAATAAATGAGTCCTACAATTTTATTAATTCCAGGTGCTATTTACAGATTTAATAAATATGTTATTTTATGTAAGTATTATTTTTATTGCAATGGCTTCTAAGAAAGAAGCAGAAGTCATGGCATATAATGGACATTCAATCTAAGTTGATACATTGAATGATTGTTCAATTGCTTAAAAAAAATACATGCTACATTATATATTAGTGCATTTCAAATGCAAGTTTTGCAAAACTAATTTTTAAATTCCAAATCTTGATATTATGTAGTTGTTAGATTAAATGTAAAATATAAACACCCAAAGTTAAAATATCAAATATGGTTAATTCATAGACTTTTCAAAAAAAAAGTCCGACTCCAAACATTGTCTAGTTTAGTGGCCTCCCTTTTTATGCCCCCACAACTAAAAGTTGGAGGGCATATTGTTTCACCCCTGTCCGTCCGTCTGTCTGTCCTTCCGTCCGTCTGTCCGTCCGTCCGTCCGTCTGTCCGTCCGTCTGTTCGTCTTTCCGTCCGTCCGTCCCATTATGGGTTTATAGTTATTCCGCATAACTCCTCCTACAGTTTGAATCCTAGGAAGTTTTCATTTTGCTGTCTCTTTGTACATATATTGAAAGTGTGCATGTGTTCAAGGTTTTGATTTTTATTAATATTTGCTCTTTTGGGAGATAGTTGAACTTTGTCATTTTTGGATTATATACTTGCAGAAGAGGTGCATATCATTTCCGGATAACTCCTCTTACAGTTTGAATGCTAGGAAGTTTTCACTTTGCTTGCTGTTTGTACATATAATGAAGATGTGCATGTGCATGTGGTCAGGGTTTTGATTTTTATTAATAATTGCTCTTTTGGAAGAAAGTTGAACTTTGTCATGTTTCGAGTATTTATTTGTATCAGTGGTAGTCCTACAGTGAACCATTAACCTATGTGCTCCAATGCTCAACTTTCTGTGTTTTAAAATAAAACTTTGCATCTGCGGGGGCATCAATTGTGTCCCAGACACAATGATATCTCAAAGAAAGTCTCACATTGACTTTGTTATAATACAGTTACTTCAGAGTGGTGTGTGTGTGTGGGGGTGGAATCACTTTGTCTAGTTTCAAAATCCTGGATCTGCATCAGTTAAACATGTTCAAGTGAATATCCTTTAGATAATAACTGAAAATAAAAATCCCAGTTGCACTTTCTCAATAAGATTTTTACAGTGTAATGTATAACTTTTCCTCAAACTTATAGAATAGTCTACCAGCTCTAACTCAAAATATGCACACTATCATGTTAAGGGAGTCTATAATTCAGCCTGACAGCTACATACATACTAATAGTTTTGCCATTTTCAACTGGACCAAATCACAACTTTACCTAAAAAATCATGATCTTTATTGTTTTTACATGTAATCCCTTTAATTATTATTTTATGCAAAAAATGTATAGAGAAATGAATGAGGAAGGGGTAAGACAAAAATTAACAGTTAACCACTGTCCACACTAGTGACTATATATGTAACCATTTAAAAATCAAAGGATGATAACTATGTTCCAGGACGAAATGTCAGACATTTCAGATGACATGTCATATTAATCATTTAAAAAGGGTGCCTTCCTCTAATACAGAGAATCTCAGTTAGAGTGTTTTTTTCATTATGTCTATAAGAAAGGGCCATGAAGGACCAACATTTGGTGAGGCTATGGATCATCACAAAGCGCTGTTGATTATGTGTCATAATTTTTTCCCGCTGATACACATAATTAATATGGCTTCCAGTAACACAAGTTCCTTTTGGAGATACTGTGTTTAGAGACCTCTTATGATGGTATACTATTACTACATACTCCCCTGTTATTTTTATCATACTCTAAAATTTATCATTAATCTACGAAAATAGAAAGATATGTTGTGTACAATACTGTGTGCATTTGCTTAATTAGTGACACAAGCTTGGGATCCAATATTATGCAGATCCATTATATGATGGCATTTAAATGTAGGGAAAGATCACACACTTTCACTTCCCATACATGTATGTTTATATATAAGTTCGTTTACAAAACAAAAATACATATGTAACAAAGAAATTATAATAGTATCAAATCAATGAAATAACAGGAATAATCCTTTACAAAGAGAACAACATTTTAATCCCATATTAAATTCTTTTAATTTACAGTTTAATATTCAACGTCACTAGATCATTAAATAATCAATATGTACTAAGTTTAACAAGAACAATCGACATGCAGTAGCAGATCCAGAGTTTTTGAAAAAGGGGGAGGGGGTGTAATTCCCCCGATAAATGAATTTATACAGCGGAGCAAAATTAAAAGATTTCTAATGTGAAATTAAAGTTTTTTCCGTGAAACAGTACATGTAAATGAAACTTCTGCCCTTTCACCGGAAAATCAAATGGTCATACATATAAATTTACTTATGGTGTCTGAAATGTCTCATACAGACAACACACCTGCCAGGCTGGACTCTTAAGGTCTGCAAATAAATGTTGACGTAGACAACACACTTGCAGATGCGGGTTTCTTGAAAAAAATTGGTTGATTAATTAGGGCACCTATGAATCATGTCTGGAAGGGGCCCCTCTTAGGCAGTTATTTGCCCCCCCTTATGAAAATTTCTGGATTTGCCACTGAGCTAGATCATAAGTTCTGTAAATTATTTGTCGAAACATTTATCACAAGTATACATGAGCTTCTTGTATCTATGCGCTACATGTTTATGGTTATAAATATAGACTCTTCCGAATACTGGTGCAGACTCCTAGGTAGGACTAAAAAACTTCCCGGTACCTGTGTGCATATAGACTTAGGGTACTATCATTTAAATTAAAAAAGGGGGTGTTATGTTTTTTCCTAAAATATTGCGGTCAAGCAGATGACAAAAAAAAAAAATATTCTGAATCCAGATTTCCCCATACATTATAGTGTTAAATTAAAAAAAAAAAAAAAATTTGATTAATAGCGTCGAAAATTTTACCCCCTTTGAAGTTTTTCCCTTAGTTTAAATTGATATAAACAAGAAAGAAAAATAGTCTACAGAATAACATTTTGTACAGTGGCTTTGGTGGTTTATTAATTTGGTGTGGATTCTTAAAATGATAGAGACTCACTGGTTTTACTGTTTTTTTCACTAATTTAGCTGAAAATCATCTGCGTTAACTTGACGCTTAGCTTTTAATGAATTTATGGTCGTGAATAACTCTTGTGGTCGGATCATAAACAGACCATATAAAATACTTACATTTCAGTATATTCCTTTTGTTTACAAATAGTTATGACATACATTTTACGCATTTTTTCCTGGACCATTTCGTGTGTAATACGTGTGAAACTGCTTCGTAAGCCACTAAAATAAAGATCGTGATCTATTATGTTTGCTCTGTGTTTCAGTATTCCTAAAAAGCAGCCCACTTGTTCGATTATTATGAATTATCTTGTCTTTGTCTCCACACCGCGAAAACATGCCATTTTTTTCCAAAACGAATGTGCATTGGCAACAGTGATCAATTCCATAAAACTTTAAGATTACAGCTTCAATAACACTCTGGTTATGTATTGAAAGAAAATAGACAATTACGATATCATTGCACAACATCCTGCGCTGTAGGTGCGAAGATTTAGACGCGCGAGTCCCCTTAAAACAACTGCAGCTTCCAGGGCCCTGTTGTTCAGCTGGGAAGCCCGCTAACTTCGTCGATGTTTTACTGGTAGCTTGGTCGTTGGCACAGATCTAGATAAATATAGGAAGCCTGTTCAGAGTGTCCTGCAACCGATTTCGGGTAGTTTTGTTTCATAAATAATTGAGTAAGTAAATTTTATTTAGAGTCGAATAATCCTTTGCCAATGATCTCGGATACAGGGTCCGGGGACGTCTACGCGACATAACACTCCCCCACCCACCATGGGTTTGGAGTGCATCTTAACGCGGACCAATTACTGGTACTTTACGGCGTTGAGTTAGTTTGCTGTAAACACGGATAAGGTTGCGTAGCGTTGAGCCATACGACCAGAGTAACACCTTGTAGTTAGCAGATCATTAAGAGCTGATCAAGCACTGCCGTTTGGCTGTAAGGAATGAAAGATAATGGAATGAACAAGTTAATGTATTAGATAGATATTGTATTCACACCAAGAAGACCAGTTACTTGGAAATCAAGCAAACTAGCTGTCCGGGTTTTAAACTTGATCAACACTCATAAATTCCGTTCTTCGGTATGGGCACACATCAAGCCCCTCCCGGCAGTTTCTCAAACAGGCTGAATGCACACAATGTATGTTCGGGTTGACACCTCCGTTATTCGGAGGTCTCCTCGAAAGCTGCGAAGGCTCAGATGTATCCATGAACACTCCATAAAAACAGGATTAATGGAGATATGTCACTAATCCCAAACCCAACACCATGGGGGTGGTAGGACACCGGGAGGGATCTTATTATAATGGAGGAAACCGATTACTCGAAGAGAACCACCGGGCAACTCGGCGGAACAAACAAACTGAAGAGATATCTGACAAATGATCTGGTTAAAGTCTGGAGCCAATTCGCCAAACCGAGGCCCCCGAAATACCCATTTTAGTTTAAACTCCGGTATGGGTACCAAACTGTGTGTAAAATGTACAGTAACAAAAATAACGAACTGCGAAAAAAATTCTAAACGGAAAGTCCCTTATCAAATGGCAAGATTAAAAGCTCAAACACATCAAACGAATGGACAACAACTGTCGTATTCCTGACTTAGTACAGGCATTTTCTTATGTAGAAAATGGTGGATTAAACCTGGTTTTATAGCTAGCTAAACCTCTCACTTGTATGACAGTCGCATACAATTTTATTATTTTGACTACGATGTGTGAAAAAACAAACAGACATATAAGATAAAAATGTCAAAATAGGGTACATCAGTCAACGTGTTATAATCTTAATCACTATAAAAAACACAATTATGTCAACAAAGAAAACAAAAAGGAATATAGACAAAGCAGTGTTAGAGAGTTAAAATCACCCTTCTAATGTTCTGAAATTTCCAGCGCTCCGAGTCAGGATCGAACCCGGGACCTTCAGCCGCGTAGCCATGCCATAGATTATTTCTCTTGATAAGATATTATTCAAATATGTACAATAAGATATTCACCAGACAGTATCCGCTGTCAAACAGACAGTTACATGTGGTCAGGTTAAACAATATCAACAGCAATGCAACAAAAGTTTAGATATGTTTCATATTAACTAGTTCAATTTATAATTTATACATTTTATTTTTGCATGGTTATCTGTTACTTTAATAACAGGATTGTCTGATATAAAATATTTTTCTAATAAGAAATGTTCTTTCCTCTGATTTAAAAGATAAAAATAGTGGGAGATGTACGTATTTTGTTCACAGTTGTTTTTCAATATTCTACTAAACTGAGTTCAGTCATAGGTTTCAATAACTAGACCACCAACCCACACATCAATTTATATTTATGGTGATTCTTTTTGTTGTTAACTGTCGCCCGACTAATTTTTTTCGTGAATAGTGTTTAGACCGATAGGACACTCAGTAATAGTTATACACCGAGGATAGGTGTGTCTGGATAAGAAACCCCGTCGGCCGGAGGACGGAGGGTTTCTTATCCAGACACTCTGTATCCGAGGTGTATAACTAACTTACACCCCATTCTAAATCCTATATTTGTTAACATTGATTATTAAACGAAAAAAAAAAAAAAAAAAAAAAACGATAGCATATTTATTGACAATTTCAAACCATGATTTATAAGAATATTTTTTCTTACATGAAACTCCACTAGTAACCTCTCTTTGGTTATCTTCGTTCAAACTTTGACAAGTGAGTTTATTTTACAAATGTCAAAGTTGTTTTGCATATTCCGTAATAGTTATACACCGAGGATAGGTGTGTCTGGATAAGAAACCCCGACGGCCGGAGAATGAGGGTTTCTTATCAGACACGCCGTATCCCGAGTGTATCTAACTTTCCCCATTCTAAACCCTATATTTCTTAACATTAATTACTAAATGAAAAGAATGGACAGCATATTTATTTACAACATCAAACCATAATTTATAGAATTTTTACACGAAACCCCACTAGTAACCTTACTTTGGCTATCTTCGTTCAAACTTTGACAAGTGAGTAGATTAAACAGATGTCAAAGTTGCTGTTTTGCATATTCCCTTTAAATCTATGTGCTAATATGGATCAGCAGGTCAAGGTTGACCGTTTCGTGCATTCTTATTTAAAAAAAAATACATCATGCTCCTGGTATACAGTTGTCAATATGGACGGGTATAAGACGGACGACATTTTGTGGCAAGCGTTGGATTTGGTAGAAGAGACTAAAGATGAAGGCAATATTATACCCCAAAGTACTTACCTGTATCAGTTTAATAAAGGTAATCATAACTGTATTTTATATCCTACGATTTTATCAAAAACAAAGCCCCCACCTCTTCTCGAGAATAAACAAAAATTCATATTCGAACATACTAAGGGATAGGTGTGTCTGCATTAGAAACCCGACTACCAGACACGCTCAACATACAAAATTTAATGTAGAGGAACTCCCTTTTTGGGGGCAATCAGGGGCTGATCCAGCCGGGGGTTCCCAACTCAAGAGAAGAAAAGTTCCAACCATTCAAATGCATTGATCTTTTAAATAAAAGTCGGGTCCAATCCGCAGAACCCCCAACCCCGGATTGGCCACTGGGTAACCTGGGGAGGGGGTCCGGAGTAGAGACATATGACTGGGATAAAAAAATTACCTTCAAGCCAAGCAAAAGGAGTATTTAAAGGATTATTTTTGTATTCCATATAGATGCTTATTGGAATTTCCTAAAATGTGTTTTTTAATGAAACAATTTGTAGTGAACACTATTAGTAATTTTTTATGTTCATGCTATTTAAAAAATAATCAATTTCTATTGTTACGAATAACAATGGACTTTGTTTGCGGGATGTAGAAGCAGGGGTTCCAGAAACATGCTCGTCACACCCTGTGGTCAAAATCCATTGTTATTCGTAACAATAGATCTATTCAATTTACACTTGTTTCAGAAATAGAAACTATGAAGTATAACAATAGAACTGGGGTGTAACGTTAAATCCATCTGCTAATATGGATCAGCAGGTCAAGGTTGACTGTTTCGTGTATTCTTATTACAAACAAAAAATACATCATGCTCCTGGTATACAGTTGTCAATATGGACGGGTATAAGACGGACGACATTTTGTGGCAAGCGTTGGATTTGGTAGAAGAAACTAAAGATAAAGGCAATATTATAACCCAAAGTACTTACCTGTATCAGTTTAATAAAGGTAATCATAACTGTATTTTATATCTTACGATTTTATCAAAAACAAAAGCCCCCCCCCCCTCTTCTCGAGAGTAGTGGGGGAAGTGGGGGTTCTGGGCCACTTTGTCTAAGGTTAACCCTATGGGGAAAAGGTAGCCTCCCGAGAGGTAGCCTCCCGATGTGAGGCTATTTCTATGACGACGTTTTTAGGTATTATGACATTAATTAATTAAATTAATTATTTTCTTTGGAGGATAAACTTATTATAAAGTGTTACTAATTACGTTTGTGTTAATTATGCATAAGTATATGATTTTTATTTTATTTTAATTTGATATATGAAAATCCCAGTCTATTAATAGATATACAGGTAAACCCATCTAAGAGTGTATCAAATATATATTTGTTTGTTTATATATCTATTCAGCTACGGCTGTGAAGAATAAGACGTACACGTTATTATATAAATAATATAATCGTTAAATCAATATTGAAAGCGTGTTTTAACTTGTCGTTATTGTACGTAGTGACCTTTAACATGTTTAGACGTGTCAATAATCCTATTTAGATTAGTCGCCATGTCGAAAATATAATTGTAAACATGATCGCGTCGGTCTTTTTAATATAAGTAAATCGTTACATTAATGGAACAAAATAGTATTTTACATCTAACTATTTCTGGGGTGAAATTTTGAAAGGTATTTAATCTCGAATTTTATAATATAATTGTTCAATCAATATCGATAGCGTGTTTTAACTTTCAATAGGTTTTATTGATAAACGATGCACCGGTGTTTATCATTGTTAGTGTTTGTGTATGTTTGTGTGTGTGTGTGTTTGTGTTTGTGTGTATCAAGGTTTAATCCATACAAATATGAGCAAGGAATTATCCAATATGATTCTCCTTTTGTGTGATGATTGTATTCCTATTTTATTATTTTTTTTAAGTTTCTGCTTCTCGGTACCACACTAGTAATGATAACAACAATAATTTGTACTATATTTAATATCCCCGTCAATTCAGACAGACATGGGTCGGGGAGCCATCCACATGTTGTCTTTACAATATATATAAAGAATAAAATTATCTATAATTATTTTATACATCGAGATAAAAATAAATAGAGAGTTGCATATCACTCAAGGTTAAAAGGAAGTAATTAAAGATGACTGGCGCCACCTAGATTTCACACCCAAGATAATAGGTAGAAGTAAATTTATTTTCTGCTGCCCTGGTAATTAGAAATAAAATTGAAATAGTGAGAAATGAGTGTTGGCCATTGGTGTAGAAATAGCGAGAAATTTAGAGAAACTCTCTGCGACGAGCAACATTTTCTGTGCCAAATTTAGCAAGGGTGTTCTTCATTTATACTATTTCGAAAATTCCGGAACCGTTGAGTACCCTTAAAATGCCATTTTCTATCAAAAAGCTGCGGCACCATATGTGTTTTGCAGTGTTAATTACACCCAAAGGTGTTGATAATTCAGAATTCGACATTGTTTTCAATGGATCTTTTATAGTGAAAACGCAGGACCCAAAAAGGCTAACATTGTCGCCTATGTAAATAATTACTTCATTGTAACCTCAACAGTATCTCTAACCTCACGAAAGGGCCAACAGTATGCTATATTTCGTGCAGGGGTGTAAACTGTCGAGACTTGAAGTTAGTCTTTCCGGGATAGTTAACTCTCTCAAATATCAGATAAATCGCGAGCTTTAATCCAAGAGTTGAATTTCTTTGGCCAGTGTAACCATTTAACATGATATTGCTTGTTGGGTCCTTTGCCTTTTGTTTTGAGGATGTTTTCAACTTTCCATATATCGTCTTCCCGAACATCCACTTTCTGCACTTCTGATTGGTAGAAGGTTCCTGAAATTTCTTCGTCTTGAAAATCAATAAGTCGATAAACTGGAAGCCCACCACGTAATATTCTTTGAGATATTCTAAATATCTCCGCTCCATTCTCATCGTATTCCCTGGTAAAAGGATTTCTTATGTATGTAATCCGAACTTTATCACCGATTTTGAAACGGAAAGGTTTTCGTACATTCTTTGTCTTAGGTTGTAATCTTTTTGGCCAATACATTTTCCACCACAGGTTTGTCTCTTTAGATAGGGTAACTTTATCTGGTGCCATGCCAATCGTTCTATGGAAAGTCTTGTTGTAGCTGTTAGCAAACTTCTGTAAGTTATCCACATAGTAATATGACTGCTTACTGGTGATAAATCTCATAATTTTTGATTTAATAGTCTTGATCACTCTTTCAACATAATTAGCTTTGATTTCCGTATTTTGTGCAAATAGATGTTGAATATTTCTCTGTTTAAGGAGAGATTCTACTAATCGTGATCTGAATTCTTGTCCTTTATCTGTTGTTATTCTGTTTGGAGATCTTCCTTGTGATAAAACATGTTTCAAAGCATTCGCCACGGATTCACCTTTCTTATTCTTTAAAGGTCTTAGCCAAACATATTTGGAAAATATGTCAATCACCACCAATATGAAATTAATTCCACTGTTAAATTTCGAAAATTTTCATATATCAAATTAAAATAAAAAAAATCATATACTTATGCATAATTAACACAAACGTAATTAGTAACACTTTATAATGAGTTTATCCTCCAAAGAAAATAATTAATTTAATTAATAAATGTCATAATACCTAAAAATGTCGTCATAGAAATAGCCTCACATCGGGAGGCTACCTCTCGGGAGGCTACCTTTTCCCCACAGGGTTAACCTTAGACAAAGTGGCCCAGAACCCCCACTTCCCCCACTACTTTCGAGAATAAACAAAAATTCATATTCGAACATACTAAGGGATAGGTGTATCTGCATTAGAAACCCGACTACCAGACTCGCTCAACATACAAAATTTAATATAGAGGAACTCCCTTTTTGGGGGCAATCGGGGGCTGATCCAGCCGGGGGTTCCCAACTGAAGAGAAAAAGGGGGGGGGAGGGGTTCCAACCATTCAAATGCATTGATCTTTTCAATAAAAGTCGGGTCCAATCCGCGGAACCCCAAACCCCGGATCGGCCACTGGGTAACCGGGGGGTTCGGAAGTAGAGACATATGACTGGGATAAAAAAAAAATTACCTTCAAGCAAAGGAGCATTTAAAGGATTATTTTTGTATTCCATATAGATGCTTATTGGAATTTCCTAAAATGTGTTTTGTTTTTAATATCATGAAACAATTTGTAGTGAACACTATTAGTAATTTCTTATGTTCATGCTATTTAAAAAATAATCAATTTCTATTGTTACGAATAACAATGGACTTTGTTTGCAGGATGTAGAAGCAGGGTTTCCAGAAACCCGCTCGTCACACCCTGTGGTCAAAATCCATTGTTATTCGTAACAATAGATCTATTCAATTTACACTTGTTTCAGAAATAGAAACTATGAAGTATAACAATAGAACTGGGGTGTAAGTATTTGATATCGTTTCAGTGCATGTACCAGCAGCACAAGATATGCACATTGGTTCGGTTGATCCGTCTTATCTATTTTGTATATTTTTTTTTATAGCAAATCTACTCCGGCTTTCTCCACCAATAAAAATTTACTGCCACGAAATAGCAATCTGTATTGTCATATATGCTTATGGGGAATACTTGATTAATACCAAAAAAAAAAAACAAAAAAAAAATTAAAAATTAAAATAAAAAAATACAAATACTGGTGCATTTGCAATTACAATGTGTATCATGCAAAGTTTTGTGAAAGATATCTTTGAGAGAATTGCAACAGAAGCTTCCCATCTCGCTCATTTTAACAAGAGATCTATCACCACTTATCATTTTTCGAAAACATGCATACAAGTTTATAAATAGAAAATTGTGTAACCGGGTCAATCGATAGTGTATTAAACACGTTATAGACGTTGCTATTTTTGTTTTTGTTGAAACACACACACACATATATATATCGACTCCAAATGCAATGGATTATTTCATGTCTCCTCAAACTCCCTATTCCCATAGTTCAACAATATATGAATATATGAACGTAAAATTCGAATAATAGAAAACACAATCTTTTTATATCTATCTCAGTCATTTCAATGGCTATTAAATCTAAGTAAACAAACAATAAATACACACTTGTGTGTATCGATCGACAGAAATAGGTCACAGATGCTTCTAGAAAGTTAAATTACAAAAGTATAAACTATTAGGTTGAAAATATTTTATTCGATCGTAGAATATATAAAACAAGAGTATCAAAATGTTAATGTACATAATAATAAATATTTTAAAGTGTGAATTACAGTTATTTATAATGTGTTCCAGATAGGATAGAATATTACCCCTATCTTACCGTTGGTTATAATGATAAAAATTCCAAGCTAATACTGAATACTGAAACCATAGATCAACAAAACATTTTTATATGAAAATATAATATATAGATAATTATCAATATTAATAAACCATATTGTCGCGTGGAATTCTTGATTGTTAACAATTTTAGCGGAGCTATCAAAATCGCATCCATTCAATATGGCGACATTTCACAACTGATTGTAATAAATGGACGAATCTATGGCGAAGGGGTTAAAAATATACGAAGACGGCAATAATTATATCAAATAATTTACAAAACGAAATATGACAACATATTTTATGAAGAATTGATTACAACTTGGTTGAATATCTAAGTTTTCATGACACACTTTAATTTATTTCAATCATATCAATGACGACGTCTTCCTTAATCCCCCGTCGTAAATTCGCTTAACCGTATACATATATAAACGAGAAAATCTACAGGATTCTCATTGTTAAAACGACGACTAAACAGTGTGGATTAAGTGATTCAGTGTATTGGAATATTGTAATTGCTAAGTATGAAGTATAGAATAGTAGGAAATGAAAAAAAAAGTCTTTGCAATGTAGAAGAAATAAATAATATTTACAGTTAGAAAAAAAACAAGTTCGTTATTAATCGCAACGGCTACTGGGATTGGCTGTGTGACTCATCTCGACTACATATATGAGACGAAAGAAAAGCAATGTTTTGTATGGATGTCACCTAGAAACTTCTCCGTAGCGTTTTAATCACTGCCATGAAAATTGGCCCCGTTGTGAAAGACGAGAGCGGTACCAGTCTCCACAAAAGTATTAAATGACAGTCATTAGGACGTCTGAAATGACATGTACCGCCTCCGTAACGTTTTAATCACAGCATTGAAGAGTGGCCCCGTTGTGAAAAACGAGAGCGGTAGTTATGCTCGCTGGTCTCCACAATAGTTACAAGTATGCTACCAAAGCTATTAAAAAGGGTTCTTCAATGACAGTGATTTAAATGTCAATGCATTTATTCTTTATTTTTTTGTTGTTGCTGTAATTTATACATATAAACCTTATTTCACATCAAAGCAATTTCCTTCAAATTCCAAGTTTATTGTTTTGTTAGTTTCTTCAATAATTTCCCTATCTATTCAACCAAAATATTCATTCATTAATTTTTTAAAGACCTGGAAATTTTACAATTCCAGTAATAATGAAAAAAAAATGTTTCACTTTTTGTATTGAAGGAATCATTTCAAGATTTCATCAGATTATTCTGGAATAAAGGACAATTTTATGATTTGTGGTTACCATTTGGCCAACGTGTCATAAATCCGATTGGTCGATTGATTTGATTGGTCGTTAAAGACATGTGACTTATATAACTTGTGAATCCTCATGATGTTCACCATTTTGGATTCAGGCATACACGCAGTAACTTATCATGGAAAGAAGCAGTGTCAGACAATTTCAGAAATCAAGGATTTAACAGACCAAAGGATGTTATCAACATGAGCATGAACCTGTTATGCAGATCATCATGTCGGCACTTAGCCATAATGTTTCAACATAACTGATGTTTACGGAGGAAGCAAGGATGTGTGCATTTTAAACGTTTAGCAGTCATTATATAATGATATAGCAGTACCTCATGCTTGAAGTGCAGATCATCATGTCAACATGGATCCTAGAACCATAGATGGTATCAACCTATGTTAACATGGATGGATTGATGTCAACATGGATGGATATTTTGTATGCCGGATGAGAACCTGGTTTGCAGACCTTTATCATGCTCAACATGGTCTCATCAAGGTAGGTCTAAAATGACATGTAGCGCCTCCATAACGTTTTTATCACTGCATTGAAGAGTGGCCCCGTTGTGAAAGACGAGAGCGGTAGTTATGCTCGCTAGTCTCCACAATAGTTACAAGTATGCTACCAAAGCTTGTAAAAAGGGCACTTTAATGACAGTGATTAGGACGTCATTGCAAATTTAAAGGGCATAATTTATTTTCTTCTTCATATATAAAAAGTAAATGTTAGCATAATTTCCATTTATTACAGTAGATTAATTTCAAAACTTATTAAATCAATTACAAAATGCAGCGTTTGGTTATGAAGCATCGGCTGCTATGGTGACTGTGTGACTCTTCTCGACTATATGAGATTAAGGAGAATACTGTCTCCACACTCTTATCAAACAAAAGTTTTCCTATTTAATTAAATGGTCGTTTGGTAAAGCTGAATGCAAATATATTTGCTGCAACTCATTTAAAGCCTTCTTCTCTAATGAGAAAGGTAAATATGCTAGATATACTTACTGGAGGTGTGATGAGATGACTGAAGCTGTTAATTTTCTCCTTGATAATATTTATGTACGTTTCGGCAACAAAGTTTATCGACAAGTTGTAGAGTATCCCTATGGGCACTAATTGTGCCCCTTTAATAACAGACTTGTTTTTGTACTGTTACGAATCACAGTTTATGACTAAACTCAGTAAAGACCCGTCGAAATTGCATTTAATTGATAAATTCAACAACACTTACCGTTATCTTGATGATATTTTTTCGTTAAATAATCAAGAATTTTCTCAATATACTGCTGAAATTTACCCCAAGGAACTTACTTTAAATAAATCAAATTTAAACGGTAATAACTGTCCTTTCCTAGATTTAGATATTTCGGTTTTAAACGGGAAACTCCACACTAAAATTTACGACAAAGGGACGATTTTCGTTCCCTATTGTTAATTTTCCATTTTAGATGGTGATGTTCCTTTGGCACCATCTTACGGTGTTTATATTTCACAGCTCGTTCGCTATGCCCGTGTCTGTTGTGACGTTTTGATGTTAACGAACGTAATCTATGTATTACTGGTAAATTATTAAACCAGGGATATAGTTACCATAAATTACTTAAAACCTTTACTAAATTTTTCCATAGATATAAAGATTTGGTTTTGAAGTTTGGTTGTACCTGTAGAAAACTTATTTCAAACGGGATAGCACATCCTCATTTTTACGGAAATGTTGTTAACCGTGCCCGGAAATTTAGAAATGATCCTTGTAAACTTATCGCTCCTTTAAATAAACTTATTCTAAAGGTTACCAATTCAACACTGTAATAAGATCATTGAATATTGTTTTATTGGTATAAATATTGATTTTGTTATCAGTAAATTAAAAGCAAACTAAATATTACTAGTATGTTATATACATATACACATTCATGGATCTACAATCTGTCGATACCTGTATCTTGGCATTGCACAAGGTCATGTTTTCTCTGACTGTTTATGACGTCTTTACACTAAATCCATTGGATGTTGGATGTGTACGGATTGATAATTTAGTCTTAGATGCATGATTTTTTATTAGTTGTTAGTGGCTTTGAACTAGCTGTCAGATAACTGCGAGTACTCTCAGATCTGTTCCTAGTGTCTTTTGTTGTTGGGATGTACAAGTACCCTGCCACGTCCACTTGCATTTTGTCCATCTGATGAGTTAAGCCTTTTCAACTGATTTTTATAGTTCGTTCTTATGTTGTACTGTTATATCACTGTCCCAGGTTAGGGGAGGTTGGGATCCCTAACATGTTTAACCCCGCCACATTATGTATGTATGTGCCTGTCCCAAGTCAGGAGCCTGTAATTCAGTGGTTGTCGTTTGTTTATGTGTTACATATTTGTTTTCGTTCTTTTTGTACATAAATAAGGCCGTTAGTTTTCTCGTTTGAATTGTTTTACATTGTCATTTCAGGGCCTTTTATAGCTGACTATGCGGTATGGGCTTTACTCATTGTTGAAGGCCGTACGGCGACCTATAGTTGTTAATTTCTGTGTCATTTTGGTCTCTGGTGGACAGTTGTCTCATTGGCAATCATACCACATCTTCTTTTTATATCATATGCATGTCACATAGTAGCTTCTCCGTAGAGTTTTAATAGTTGACTTGAGAGTGACCCCGTTGTGAACGACGAGAGCGGTAGTTATGCTCGCAAGTCTCCACAATAGTTACAAGTATGCTACCAAAGCTTGTAAAAGGGTTCTTCAATGACAGTGATTTAAAAGTCAATTCATCTATTCTTTTTTTTTGTTGTTGCTGTAATTTATACATATAAACCTTATTTCACATCAAAGCAATTTCCTTCAAATTCCAAGTTTATTGTTTTGTTAGTTTCTGCAATAATTTCCTATCTATTCAACCAAAATATTCATTCATTAATATTTTAAAGACCTGAAAATTATACAATTCCAGTAATAATGAAGAAAAATATTTCAACTTTTGTAATAAAGGAATTATTTCAAGATTTCATCAGATTGTTCTGGAATGTGGGAGAAGATTATGATTTGTGGTTACCATTTGGCCAACGTGTCATACTTCTGATTGGTCGATTGATTTGATTGGTCTTAAAAGCCATGTGACTATATAACTTGTGAATCCTAATGATTTTCAACATTTTGGATTGAGGCATACACGCAGTAACATATCATGGAAAGAAAGAGTGTCAGCCAATTTCAGAAATCATGGATTTAACCGACCAGAGGATGTTATCAACATGAGCATGGACCTGTTATGCAGGTCATCATGTCAACATTTAGCCATAATGTTTCAACATAACTGATGTTTACGAAGGAAGCAAGGATGTGTGCTTTTTAAACGTTTAGCAGTCATTATATAATAATATAGCAGTACCTCATGCTTGAAGTGCAGATCATCATGTCAACATGGATTTTAGAACCATAGATGGTATCAACATATGTTAACATGGATGGATTGATGTCAACATGGATGGATATTTTGTATGCCGGATGAGAACCTGGTTTGCAGACCTTTATCATGCTCAACATGGTCTCATAAAGGTAGGTATAAAATGACATGTAGCGCCTCCGTAGCGTTTTTATCACTGCATTAAAGAGTGGCCCCGTTTTGAAAGACGAGAGCGGTAGTTATGCTCGCTAGTCTCCACAATAGTTACAAGTATGCTACCAAAGCTTGTAAAAGACACTTTAATGACAGCGATTAGGACGTCATTACAAATTTAAAGGGGAATAATTTATTTTCTTCTTCATATATAAAAAGTAAATGTTAGCATAATTTCCATTTATTACAGTAGATTAATTTCAAAACTTGTTAAATAAATAACAAAATGCAGCGTTTGGTTATGAAGCATCGGCTGCTATGGTGACTGTGTGACTCTTCTCGACTATATGAGAATAAGGGAGAATACTGTCTCATATGGATGTCACATAGTAGCTTCTCCGTAGCGTTTTAGTCGTTGACTTGGAGAGTGACCCCGTTGTGAACGACGAGAGCGGTAGTTATGCTCGCAAGTCTCCACAATAGTTACAAGTATGCTACCAAAGCTTGTAAAAGGGTTCTTCAATGACAGTGATTTAAATGTCAATGCATCTATTCTTTATTTTTGTTGTTGCTGTAATTTATACATATAAACCTTATTTCACATCAAAGCAATTTCCTTCAAATTCCAAGTTTATTGTTTTGTTAGTTTCTGCAATAATTTCCTATCTATTCAACCAAAATATTCATTCATTAATTTTTAAAGACCTGGAAATTTTACAATTCCAGTAATAATGAAGAAAATGTTTCAACATTTGTAATAAAGGAATTATTTCAAGATTTCATCAGATTGTTCTGGAATGTGGAGAAGATTATGATTTGTGGTTACCATTTGGCCAACTTGTCATACTTCTGATTGGTCGATTGATTTGATTGGTCTTAAAAGCCATGTGACTTATATAACTTGTGAATCCTAATGATTTTCAACATTTTGGATTGAGGCATACACGCAGTAACATATCATGGAAAGAAAGAGTGTCAGGTAATTTCAGAAATCATGGATTTAACCGACCAGAGGATGTTATCAACATGAGCATGAACCTGTTATGCAGATCATCATGGCAACATTTAGCCATAATGTTTCAACAGAACTGATGTCTACGAAGGAAGCAAGGATGTGTGCTTTTAAACGTTTAGCAGTCATTATATAATAATATAGCAGTACCTCATGCTTGAAGTGCAGATCATCATGTCAACATGGATTTTAGAACCATAGATGGTATCAACCTATGTTAACATGGATGGATTGATGTCAACATGGATGGATATTTTGTATGCCGGATGAGAACCTGGTTTGCAGACCTTTATCATGCTCAACATGGTCTCATAAAGGTAGGTCTAAAATGACATGTAGCGCCTCCGTAGCGTTTTTATCACTGCATTAAAGAGTGGCCCCGTTGTGAAAGACGAGAGCGGTAGTTATGCTCGCTAGTCTCCACAATAGTTACAAGTATGCTACCAAAGCTTGTAAAAAGGGCACTTTAATGACAGTGATTAGGACGTCATTGCAAATTTAAAGGGGAATAATTTATTTTCTTCTTCTTATATAAAAGGTCATATGCATGTCACATAGTAGCTTCTCCGTAGAGTTTTAATAGTTGACTTCTCGACTATATGAGTGACCTCGTTGTGAACGACGAGAGCGGTAGTTATGCTCGCAAGTCTCCACAATAGTTACAAGTATGCTACCAAAGCTTGTAAAAGGGTTCTTCAATGACAGTGATTTAAATGTCAATTCATCTATTCTTTTTTTTTGTTGTTGCTGTAATTTATACATATAAACCTTATTTCACATCAAAGCAATTTCCTTCAAATTCCAAGTTTATTGTTTTGTTAGTTTCTGCAATAATTTCCTATCTATTCAACCAAAATATTCATTCATTAATATTTTAAAGACCTGAAAATTATACAATTCCAGTAATAATGAAGAAAAATATTTCAACTTTTGTAATAAAGGAATTATTTCAAGATTTCATCAGATTGTTCTGGAATGTGGGAGAAGATTATGATATGTGGTTACCATTTGGCCAACGTGTCATACTTCTGATTGGTCGATTGATTTGATTGGTCTTAAAAGCCATGTGACTTATATAACTTGTGAATCTTAATGATTTTCAACATTTTGGATTGAGGCATACATGCAGTAACATATCATGGAAAGAAACAGTGTCAGACAATTTCAGAAATCATGGATTTAACCGACCAGAGGATGTTATCAACATGAGTATGAACCTGTTATGCAGATCATCATGTCAACATTTAGTCATAATGTTTCAACATAACTGATGTTTACGAAGGAAGCAAGGATGTGTGCTTTTTAAACGTTTATCAGTCATTATATAATAATATAGCAGTACCTCATGCTTGAAGTGCAGATCATCATGTCAACATGGATTTTAGAACCATAGATGGTATCAACCTATGTTAACATGGATGGATTGATGTCAACATGGATGGATTGATGTCAACATGGATGGATATTTTGTATGCCGGATGAGAACCTGGTTTGCAGACCTTTATCATGCTCAACATGGTCTCATAAAGGTAGGTATAAAATGACATGTAGCGCCTCCGTAGCGTTTTTATCACTGCATTAAAGAGTGGCCCCGTTGTGAAAGACGAGAGCGGTTGTTATGCTCGCTAGTCTCCACAATAGTTACAAGTATGCTACCAAAGTTTGTAAAAAAGACACTTTAATGACAGTGATTAGGACGTCATTGCAAATTTAAAGGGGGAATAATTTATTTTCTTCTTCATATATAAAAAAGTAAATGTTAGCATAATTTCCATTTACTACAGTAGATTAATTTCAAAACTTGTTAAATAAATTACAAAATGCAGCGTTTGGTTATGAAGCGTCGGCTGCTATGGTGACTGTGTGACTCTTCTCGACTATATGAGAATAAGGAGAATACTGTCTCATATGGATGTCACATAGTAGCTTCTCCGTAGAGTTTTAGTAGTTGACTTGGAGAGTGACCCCGTTGTGAACGACGAGAGCGGTAGTTATGCTCGCAAGTCTCCACAATAGTTACAAGTATGCTACCAAAGC
This sequence comes from Mytilus coruscus, assembly GCA_017311375.1. Taxonomy (NCBI): domain Eukaryota; kingdom Metazoa; phylum Mollusca; class Bivalvia; order Mytilida; family Mytilidae; genus Mytilus; species Mytilus coruscus. The sequence continues at coordinate 77,986,036 of CM029604.1, forward strand.
TTGTAAAAAGGGTTCTTCAATGACAGTGATTTAAATGTCAATGCATCTATTCTTAATTTTGTTGTTGTTGCTGTAATTTATACATATAAACCTTATTTCACATCAAAGCAATTTCCTTCAAATTCCAAGTTTATTGTTTTGTTAGTTTCTTCAATAATGTCCCTATCTATTCAACCAAAATGTTCATTCATTAATTTTTTAAAGACCTGGAAATTTTACAATTCCAGTAATAATGAAGAAAAATGTTTCAACTTTTGTAATAAAGGAATTATTTCAAGATTTCATCAGATTGTTCTGGAATGTGGGAGAAGATTATGATTTGTGGTTACCATTTGGCCAACGTGTCATACTTCTGATTGGTTGATTGATTTGATTGGTCGATTGATTTGATTGGTCTTAAAAGCCATGTGACTTATATAACTTGTGAATCCTAATGATTTTCAACATTTTGGATTGAGGCATACACGCAGTAACATATCATGGAAAGAAAGAGTGTCAGGTAATTTCAGAAATCATGGATTTAACCGACCAGAGGATGTTATCAACATGAGCATGAACCTGTTATGCAGATCATCATGGCAACATTTAGCCATAATGTTTCAACAGAACTGATGTCTACGAAGGAAGCAAGGATGTGTGCTTTTAAACGTTTAGCAGTCATTATATAATAATATAGCAGTACCTCATGCTTGAAGTGCAGATCATCATGTCAACATGGATTTTAGAACCATAGATGGTATCAACATATGTTAACATGGATGGATTGATGTCAACATGGATGGATATTTTGTATGCCGGATGAGAACCTGGTTTGCAGACCTTTATCATGCTCAACATGGTCTCATAAAGGTAGGTATAAAATGACATGTAGCGCCTCCGTAGCGTTTTTATCACTGCATTAAAGAGTGGCCCCGTTGTGAAAGACGAGAGCGGTAGTTATGCTCGCTAGTCTCCACAATAGTTACAAGTATGCTACCAAAGCTTGTAAAAAGGGCACTTTAATGACAGTGATTAGGACGTCATTGCAAATTTAAAGGGGGAATAATTTATTTTCTTCTTCTTATATAAAAAGGTAAATGTTAGCATAATTTCCATTTATTGCAGTAGATTAATTTCAAAACTTGTTAAATAAATTACAAAATGCAGCGTTTGGTTATGAAGCATCGGCTGTGTGACTCTTCTCGACTATATGAGAATAAGGAGAATACTGTCTCATATGGATGTCACATAGTAGCTTCTCCGTAGCGTTTTAGTCGTTGACTTGAGAGTGACCCGTTGTGAACGACGAGAGCGGTAGTTATGCTCGCAAGTCTCCACAATAGTTACAAGTATGTTACCAAAGCTTGTAAAAAGGGTTCTTCAATGACAGTGATTTAAATGTCAATGCATCTATTCTTTATTTTTTTGTTGTTGCTGTAATTTATACATATAAACCTTATTTCACATCAAAGCAATTTCCTTCAAATTCCAAGTTTATTGTTTTGTTAGTTGCTGCAATAATTTTCCTATTTATTCAACCAAAATATTCATTCATTCATTTTTAAAGACCTGGAAATTTTACAATTCCAGTAATAATGAAGAAAATGTTTCAACTTTTGTAATAATGGAATTATTTCAAGATTTCATCAGATTGTTCTGGAATGTGGGAGAAGATTATGATTTGTGGTTACCATTTGGCCAACGTGTCATAGTTCTGATTGGTCGATTGATTTGATTGGTCTTAATAGCCATGTGACTTATATAACTTCTGAATCCTAATGATTTTTCAACATTTTGGATTGAGGCATACACGCAGTAACATATCATGGAAAGAAAGAGTGTCAGACAATTACAAAAATCATGGATTGAACCGACCAGAGGATGTTATCAACATGAGCATGAACCTGTTATGCAGATCATCATGTCAACATTTAGCCATAATGTTTCAACATAACTGATGTTTACGAAGGAAGCAAGGATGTGTGCTTTTTAAACGTTTAGCAGTCATATATAGCAGTACCTCATGCTTGAAGTGCAGATCATCATGTCAACACGGATTTTAGAACCATAGATGGTATCAACCTATGTTAACATGGATGGATTGATGTCAACATGGATGGATATTTTGTATGCCGGATGAGAACCTGGTTTGCAGACCTTTATCATGCTCAACATGGTCTCATAAAGGTAGGTATAAAATGACATGTAGCGCCTCCGTAGCGTTTTTATCACTGCATTAAAGAGTGGCCCCGTTGTGAAAGACGAGAGCGGTAGTTATGCTCGCTAGTCTCCACAATAGTTACAAGTATGCTACCAAAGCTTGTAAAAAGGGCACTTTAATGACAGTGATTAGGACGTCATTGCAAATTTAAAGGGGAATAATTTATTTTCTTCTTCATATATAAAAAAGTAAATGTTAGCATAATTTCCATTTATTACAGTAGATTAATTTCAAAACTTGTTAAATAAATTACAAAATGCAGCGTTTGGTTATGAAGCGTCGGCTGCTATGGTGACTGTGTGACTCTTCTCGACTATATGAGATTAAGGGAGAATACTGTCTCATATGGATGTCACATAGTAGCTTCTCCGTAGCGTTTTAGTCGTTGACTTGGAGAGTGACCCCGTTGTGAACGACGAGAGCGGTAGTTATGCTCGCAAGTCTCCACAATAGTTACAAGTATGCTACCAAAGCTTGTAAAAAGGGTTCTTCAATGACAGTGATTTAGATGTCAATGCATCTATTCTTTATATTTTTGTTGTTTCTGTAGTTTATACATAGAAACCTTATTTCACATCAAAGCAATTTCCTTCAAATTCCAAGTTTATTGTTTTGTTAGTTTCTGCAATAATTTCCCTATCTATTCAACCAAAATATTCATTCATTAATTTTTTAAAGACCTGGAAATTTTACAATTCCAGTAATAATGAAGAAAAATGTTTCAACTTTTGTAATAAAGAAATTATTTCAAGATTTCATCAGATTGTTCTGGAATGTAGGAAAAGATTATGATTTGTGGTTACCATTTGGCCAACGTGTCATACTTCTGATTGGTCGATTGATTTGATTGGTCTTAAAAGCCATGTGACTTATATAACTTGTGAATCCTAATGATTTTCAACAACTTGGATTGAGGCATACACGCAGTAACATATCATGGAAAGAAAGAGTGTCAGACAATTTCAGAAATCATGGATTTAACCGACCAGAGGATGTTATCAACATGAACATGAACCTGTTATGCAGATCATCATGTCAACATTTAGCCATTATGTTTCAACATAACTGATGTTTACGAAGGAAGCAATGATGTGTGCTTTTTAAACGTTTAGCAGTCATTATATAATAATATAGCAGTACCTCATGCTTGAAGTGCAGATCATCATGTCAACATGGATTTTAGAACCATAGATGGTATCAACCTATGTTAACATGGATGGATTGATGTCAACATGGATGGATATTTTGTATGCTGGATGAGAACCTGGTTTGCAGACCTTTATCATGTTCAACATGGTCTCATAAAGGTAGGTCTAAAATGACATGTAGCGCCTCCGTAGCGTTTTTATCACTGCATTAAAGAGTGGCCCTGTTGTGAAAGACGAGAGCGGTAGTTATGCTCGCTAGTCTCCACAATAGTAACAAGTATGCTACCAAAGCTTGTAAAAAAGGCACTTTAATGACAGTGATTACGACGTCATTGCAAATTTAAAGGGGGAATAATTTATTTTCTTCTTCATATATAAAAAAGTAAATGTTAGCATAATTTCCATTTATTGCAGTAGATTAATTTCAAAATTTGTTAAATAAATTACATAATGCAGCGTTTGGTTATGAAGCATCGGCTGCTATGGTGACTGTGTGACTCTTCTCGACTATATGAGATTAAGGGAGAATACTGTCTCGTATGGATGTCACATAGAAGGTTCTCCGTAGCGTTTTAGTCGTTGACTTGGAGAGTGACCCCGTTGTGAACGACGAGAGCGGTAGTTATGCTCGCAAGTCTCCACAATAGTTACAAGTATGCTACCAAAGCTTGTAAAAAGGGTTCTTCAATGACAGTGTGCCCAAGATTTACAATGCAAACCCTATGGGAGTGAAGTTAACCTCCTTGGTGTATAAAGTCATTATGGCGGACGAGTTGCCCCATAAAGATAAAATTATCTGTAAGTTACTTTCGCAGAATCAATCATTTTCTTATCTGTAGCTATAGACTTTTCAACCCTATGCCAATATTTAGTACCCATTGATATCTTTTTCAACATTTTTGAATCGTGTTGACCAACAAAGGCTTAAAACAAAGAAAAAACACTGGAGAGTAAATACAAACATCTTTATTCAATTAAGCAACAAGTTAGCTACATGTACTTCTTCGTGGCTTGTAACGACATTGACTGGCTGTTAAGCCCTCACACGGTAGGCTCGATGTCCTAACGCATGTGGTGAGCATTAAAATTCTGTTGTTGTCAAGATGAAAAAAACTAGCCAGTTCGGTTTTACATAGATAGATTGGGTTCGTCACCAGGGGCTGATCCAGCACGTTCGTTCGGCTGTAAGGACTGAGACGTGATTTGATGAACCAGTTAACGTAGTAGTTGTAGATGTCGTATACACGCCAAGAAGACCAGTTACTTGGAAATCCAGCAAACTAGCTGGCTGGGTTTTAAACTTCATCGACACTTATCCATTCTGTTCTGCAGAGTGGGCACACATCAAGTCTCTCCCGGCAGTTTCTCAAACAGGCTGAATGCACACCATGACAGCAATTTATATTTATGGTGATATCCTGTGTGTTGTTAACTGTCTCCCGCCTCATTGTTTCGTGAATGGTTTCTAGACAGATAGGACACTCAGTATTCTTTATCATGTTAGTGCATGTACCAGAAGAGCAAGACATACACATTGATTCGTTTGTTTCGTGATCCATGTTGTATAAACTCTTTATAGCAAATCCTATCCACCTTCGTCCGCAAATTAAAACTGACTGCCACGAAATCGCAATATATATGCTTATATGCTTGTACTCTAATAATACAAAAAGTACAAATAGTTAAAACATATATAACAAACACTGGTGTGTCCTCAAATGCCATGTCTATCATGAAATGTTTTGTCAACGATATCCATGAGAGAATCGCCACAAAAAATTGCCGTCTCCACCAATTTGACAAGAGGTCTATCATCACTTCTCGGGAGATTCAGATTGCAGTAGGTCTGCTCTTAACCAGAGAAAACGGTCAAGCACACCGTAGGTTCAGGTACCAAAGCCGTAACAAAGTACACCAGCAACAAGTTAATGTAGTAGTTGTAGGTGTAGTAGTTACCAAATAATCGATTCTGGCGCAATATTTACAATGCAAACCCTATGGAAGTGAAGTTAACCTCCTTGGTGTATAAAGTCACTATGGCGGACGAGTTGCCCCATAAAGATAAAATTATCTGTAAGTTACTTTCACAGAATCAATCATTTTCTTATCTGTAGCTATAGACTTTTCAACCCTTTATCAATATTTAGTACCCATTGATATTTTTTCAACATTTTTGTTATCGTGTTGACCAACGAAGGCTTAAAACAAAGAAAAACACTGGAGAGTAAATACAAACATCTTTATTCAATTAAGCAACAAGTTAGCTCCATGTACTTCTTCGTGGTTTGTAACGATATTGACTGCCTGTTAAGCCCTCACACGGTAGGCTCGATGTCCTAACGCATGTGGTGAACATTAAAATTCTGTTGTTGTCCAGATTAAAAAAACTACCCAGTTCGGTTTTACGTAGATAGATTGGGTTCGTCACCAGGGGCTGATCCAGCACGTTCGTTCGGCTGTAAGGACTGAGACGTGATTTGATGAACCAGTTAACGTAGTAGTTGTAGATGTCGTATACACGCCAAGAAGACCAGTTACTTGGAAATCCAGCAAACTAGCTGGCTGGGTTTTAAACTTCATCGACACTTATCCATTCTGTTCTGCAGAGTGGGCACACATCAAGTCTCTCCCGGCAGTTTCTCAAACAGGCTGAATGCACACCATGACAGCAATTTATATTTATGGTGATATCCTGTGTGTTGTTAACTGTCTCCCGCCTCATTGTTTCGTGAATGGTTTCTAGACAGATAGGACACTCAGTATTCTTTATCATGTTAGTGCATGTACCAGAAGAGCAAGACATACACATTGATTTATTTGTTTCGTTATCCATGTTGTATTAACTCTTTATAGCAAATCCTATCCACCTTCGTCCGCAAATTAAAACTGACTGCCACGAAATCGCAATATATATGCTTATATGCTTGTACTCTAATAATACAAAAAGTACAAATAGTTAAAACATATATAACAAACACTGGTGTGTCCTCAAATGCCATGTCTATAATAAAATGTTTTGTCAACGATATCCATGAGAGAATCGCCACAAAAGCTTTCCGTCTCCACCAATTTGACAAGAGGTCTATCATCACTTCTCGGGAGATCCAGACTGCAGTAGGTCTGCTCTTAACCGGAGAAAACGGTCAAGCACACCGTAGGTTCAGGTACCAAAGCCGTAACAAAGTACACCAGCAACAAGTTAATGTAGTACCGATTCTGGCGCAATATTTACATTGCAAACCCTATGGAAGTGAAGTTAACCTCCTTGGTGTATAAAATCACTATGGCGGACGAGTTGCCCCACAAAGATAAAATTATCTGTAAGTTACTTTCACAGAATCAATCATTTTTTTTTATCTGTAGCTAAAGACTTTTCAACCATATGCCAATGTAGTAGTTACCGATTCTAGCGCAATATTTACAATGCAAACCCTATGGGAGTGAAGTTAACCTCCTTGGTGTATAAAGTCATTATGGCGGACGAGTTGCCCCATAAAGATAAAATTATCTGTAAGTTACTTTTGTAGTAGTTGTTACGGCTTTGGAACCTTAACCAACGGCGTGCTTGGCCGATTGTCCGGGTAGGAGCAGATGTACTGCAGTCTGGATCTTCCGTGAAGTGATGGTAGATCTCTTGTTAAAATTGAGCGAGATGGGAAGCTTTTGCGGCGATTCTCTCAAATATATCGTTGACAAACCTCTTCCCAAGAACAGTAATTTTACTTTTGATTTTAACTATTTGTACTTTTTACTATTAAAGTATTAACTATTTGTACTTTGGTATTATTAAAGTATTTTCCACAACCATATATCACAATACAGATTTGCAATTATACATATAATGGATAACGGACCAAACGACCCAATGTGTATGTCTTGTGCTGCTGGTACATGTACTGAAACGATAAAAAATACCGAGTGTGCTCTCTGTCTAGAGAGCATTCCCGAATCATTGAGGCGAATGACAGTTAACAACACAAAGGATGTCACCATCAATATAAATTGCTGTCACGGTCTGCATACAGCATGTTTGAGAAACTGGCGACAGGGACTTCGTGTGTGCCCATACTGCAGAACAAAATGGATGAGTGTTGATGATGTGTAAGACGTGAATAGCTAGTTTGCTGGATTTCCAAATAACTGGTCTTGTTTGCGTGTGTACAGTATGTATAGAAGAAGAAGAAGAAGAAGAAGAAGAAGAAGAAGAAGAAGAAGAAGACGTTTTATTTCCATTAAATAAAGACAATAGACACTATATATATGCTGGATTCCTTTGTATTTGTTGAGTTTCCAATCAATTTAATAAAGATTAATTTATTTCTGTATTTACTCTTCAGTGTTTTCTTTGTTTCAAGCCATCGTTGACACGATCACAAAAATATTGACAATGATTCAATGGGTGCTAAATATATTGGCATAGGGTTGAAAAGTCTTTAGCTACATTCAAATAAATGATTGAAAGCTGTGAAAGTAACTAACAAATAATTTTATCATAATAAAGCAACACTACATAATGACTTTATGCACCAGGGAGGTTAACCTCACTCCCATAGGGTTTGCATTGTAAATTTTGCGTCAAAATCGGTAATTTAGTAACTACTACAGCACTTTGTTACGGCTTTGGAACCTTAACCAACGGCGTGCTTGGCCGATTGTCCGGGTAGGAGCAGATGTACTGCAGTCTGGATCTTCCGTGAAGTGATGGTAGATCTCTTGTTAAAATTGAGCGAGATGGGAAGCTTTTGCGGCGATTCTCTCAAATATATCGTTGACAAACCTCTTCCCAAGAACAGTAATTTTAATTTTTGATTTTAACTATTTGTACTTTTTTACTATTAAAGTATTAACTATTTGTACTTTGGTATTATTAAAGTATTTTCCACAACCATATATCACAATACAGATTTGCAATTATACATATAATGGATAACGGACCAAACGACCCAATGTGTATGTCTTGTGCTGCTGGTACATGTACTGAAACGATAAAAAATACCGAGTGTGCTCTCTGTCTAGAGAGCATTCCCGAATCATTGAGGCGAATGACAGTTAACAACACAAAGGATGTCACCATCAATATAAATTGCTGTCACGGTCTGCATACAGCATGTTTGAGAAACTGGCGACAGGGACTTCGTGTGTGCCCATACTGCAGAACAAAATGGATGAGTGTTGATGATGTGTAAGACGTGAATAGCTAGTTTGCTGGATTTCCAAATAACTGGTCTTGTTTGCGTGTGTACAGTATGTATAGAAGAAGAAGAAGAAGACGTTTTATTTCCATTAAATGAAGACAATAGACACTATATATGCTGGATTGCTTTCTATTTGTTGAGTTTCCAATCAATTTAATAAAGATTAATTTATTTTTGTATTTACTCTTCAGTGTTTTTCTTTGTTTCAAGCCTTCGTTGACACGATCACAAAAATATTGACAATGATTCAATGGGTGCTAAATATATTGGCATAGGGTTGAAAAGTCTTTAGCTACAGTCAAATAAATGATTGAAAGCTGTGAAAGTAACTAACAAATAATTTTATCATAATAAAGCAACACTACATAATGACTTTATGCACCAGGGAGGTTAACCTCACTCCCATAGGGTTTGCATTGTAAATTTTGCGTCAAAATCGGTAATTTAGTAACTACTACAGCACTTTGTTACGGCTTTGGAACCTTAACCAACGGCGTGCTTGGCCGATTGTCCGGGTAGGAGCAGATGTACTGCAGTCTGGATCTTCCGTGAAGTGATGGTAGATCTCTTGTTAAAATTGAGCGAGATGGGAAGCTTTTGCGGCGATTCTCTCAAATATATCGTTGACAAACCTCTTCCCAATAACAGTAATTTCAATTTTTGATTTTAACTATTTGTACTTTTTTACTATTAAAGTATTAACTATTTGAACTTTTGTATTATTAAAGTATTTTCCACAACCATATATCACAATACAGATTTGCAATTATACATATAATGGATAACGGACCAAACGACCCAAATTGTATGTCTTGTGCTGCTGGTACATGTACTGAAACGATAAAAAATACCGAGTGTGCTCTCTGTCTAGAGAGCATTCCCGAATCATTGAGGCGAATGACAGTTAACAACACAAAGGATGTCACCATCAATATAAATTGCTGTCACGGTCTGCATACAGCATGTTTGAGAAACTGGCGACAGGGACTTCGTGTGTGCCCATACTGCAGAACAAAATGGATGAGTGTTGATGATGTGTAAGACGTGAATAGCTAGTTTGCTGGATTTCCAAATAACTGGTCTTGTTTGCGTGTGTACAGTATGTATAGAAGAAGAAGAAGAAGAAGAAGAAGACGTTTTATTTCCATTAAATGAAGACAATAGACACTATATATATGCTGGATTGCTTTCTATTTGTTGAGTTTCCAATCAATTTAATAAAGATTAATTTATTTTGTATTTACTCTTCAGTGTTTTCTTTGTTTCAAGCCATCGTTGACACGATCACAAAAATATTGACAATGATTCAATGGGTGCTAAATATATTGGCATAGGGTTGAAAAGTCTTTAGCTACAGTCAAATAAATGATTGAAAGCTGTGAAAGTAACTAATAAATGATTTTATCATAGTGAAGCAACACTACATAATGACTTTATGCACCAGGAGGTTAACCTCACTCCCATAGGGTTTGCATTGTAAATTTTGCGTCAAAATCGGTAATTTAGTAACTACTACTACAGCACTTTGTTACGGCTTTGGAACCTTAACCAACGGCGTGCTTGGCCGATTGTCCGGGTAGGAGCAGATGTACTGCAGTCTGGATCTTCCGTGAAGTGATGGTAGATCTCTTGTTAAAATTGAGCGAGATGGGAAGCTTTTGCGGCGATTCTCTCAAATATATCGTTGACAGACCTCTTCCCAAGAACAGTAATTTTAATTTTGATTTTAACTATTTGTACTTTTTACTATTAAAGTATTAACTATTTGTACTTTGGTATTATTAAAGTATTTTCCACAACCATATATCACAATACAGATTTGCAATTATACATATAATGGATAACGGACCAAACGACCCAAATTGTATGTCTTGTGCTGCTGGTACATGTACTGAAACGATAAAAATACCGAGTGTGCTCTCTGTCTAGAGAGCATTCCCGAATCATTGAGGCGAATGACAGTTAACAACACAAAGGATGTCACCATCAATATAAATTGCTGTCACGGTCTGCATACAGCATGTTTGAGAAACTGGCGACAGGGACTTTGTGTGTGCCCATACTGCAGAACAAAATGGATGAGTGTTGATGATGTGTAAGACGTGAATAGCTAGTTTGCTGGATTTCCAAATAACTGGTCTTGTTTGCGTGTGTACAGTATGTATAGAAGAAGAAGAAGAAGAAGAAGAAGAAGAAGAAGAAGAAGAAGAAGACGTTTTATTTCCATTAAATGAAGACAATAGACACTATATATATGCTGGATTGCTTTGTATTTGTTGAGTTTCCAATCAATTTAATAAAGATTAATTTATTTTGTATTTACTCTTCAGTGTTTTCTTTGTTTCAAGCCATCGTTGACACGATCACAAAAATATTGACAATGATTCAATGGGTGCTAAATATATTGGCATAGGGTTGAAAAGTCTTTAGCTACAGTCAAATAAATGATTGAAAGCTGTGAAAGTAACTAATAAATGATTTTATCATAGTGAAGCAACACTACATAATGACTTTATGCACCAGGAGGTTAACCTCACTCCCATAGGGTTTGCATTGTAAATTTTGCGTCAAAATCGGTAATTTAGTTACTACTACAGCACTTTGTTACGGCTTTGGAACCTTAACCAACGGCGTGCTTGGCCGATTGTCCGGGTAGGAGCAGATGTACTGCAGTCTGGATCTTCCGTGAAGTGATGGTAGATCTCTTGTTAAAATTGAGCGAGATGGGAAGCTTTTGCGGCGATTCTCTCAAATATATCGTTGACAAACCTCTTCCCAAGAACAGTAATTTTAATTTTTGATTTTAACTATTTGTACTTTTTTACTATTAAAGTATTAACTATTTGTACTTTGGTATTATTAAAGTATTTTCCACAACCATATATCACAATACAGATTTGCAATTATACATATAATGGATAACGGACCAAACGACCCAAATTGTATGTCTTGTGCTGCTGGTACATGTACTGAAACGATAAAAAATACCGAGTGTGCTCTCTGTCTAGAGAGCATTCCCGAATCATTGAGGCGAATGACAGTTAACAACACAAAGGATGTCACCATCAATATAAATTGCTGTCACGGTCTGCATACAGCATGTTTGAGAAACTGGCGACAGGGACTTTGTGTGTGCCCATACTGCAGAACAAAATGGATGAGTGTTGATGATGTGTAAGACGTGAATAGCTAGTTTGCTGGATTTCCAAATAACTGGTCTTGTTTGCGTGTGTACAGTATGTATAGAAGAAGAAGAAGAAGAAGAAGAAGAAGAAGAAGAAGAAGACGTTTTATTTCCATTAAATGAAGACAATAGACACTATATATATGCTGGATTGCTTTGTATTTGTTGAGTTTCAATCAATTTAATAAAGATTAATTTATTTTGTATTTACTCTTCAGTGTTTTCTTTGTTTCAAGCCATCGTTGACACGATCACAAAAATATTGACAATGATTCAATGGGTGCTAAATATATTGGCATAGGGTTGAAAAGTCTTTAGCTACAGTCAAATAAATGATTGAAAGCTGTGAAAGTAACTAATAAATGATTTTATCATAGTGAAGCAACACTACATAATGACTTTATGCACCAGGAGGTTAACCTCACTCCCATAGGGTTTGCATTGTAAATTTTGCGTCAAAATCGGTAATTTAGTAACTACTACTACAGCACTTTGTTACGGCTTTGGAACCTTAACCAACGGCGTGCTTGGCCGATTGTCCGGGTAGGAGCAGATGTACTGCAGTCTGGATCTTCCGTGAAGTGATGGTAGATCTCTTGTTAAAATTGAGCGAGATGGGAAGCTTTTGCGGCGATTCTCTCAAATATATCGTTGACAAACCTCTTCCCAAGAACAGTAATTTTAATTTTTGATTTTAACTATTTGTACTTTTTTACTATTAAAGTATTAACTATTTGTACTTTGGTATTATTAAAGTATTTTCCACAACCATATATCACAATACAGATTTGCAATTATACATATAATGGATAACGGACCAAACGACCCAAATTGTATGTCTTGTGCTGCTGGTACATGTACTGAAACGATAAAAATACCGAGTGTGCTCTCTGTCTAGAGAGCATTCCCGAATCATTGAGGCGAATGACAGTTAACAACACAAAGGATGTCACCATCAATATAAATTGCTGTCACGGTCTGCATACAGCATGTTTGAGAAACTGGCGACAGGGACTTCGTGTGTGCCCATACTGCAGAACAAAATGGATGAGTGTTGATGATGTGTAAGACGTGAATAGCTAGTTTGCTGGATTTCCAAATAACTGGTCTTGTTTGCGTGTGTACAGTATGTATAGAAGAAGAAGAAGAAGAAGAAGAAGAAGAAGAAGAAGACGTTTTATTTCCATTAAATAAAGACAATAGACACTATATATGCTGGATTGCTTTCTATTTGTTGAGTTTCCAATCAATTTAATAAAGATTAATTTATTTTTGTATTTACTCTTCAGTGTTTTTCTTTGTTTCAAGCCTTCGTTGACACGATCACAAAAATATTGACAATGATTCAATGGGTGCTAAATATATTGGCATAGGGTTGAAAAGTCTTTAGCTACAGTCTAATAAATGATTGAAAGCTGTGAAAGTAACTAATAAATGATTTTATCATAGTGAAGCAACACTACATAATGACTTTATGCACCAGGGAGGTTAACCTCACTCCCATAGGGTTTGCATTGTAAATTTTGCGTCAAAATCGGTAATTTAGTAACTACTACAGCACTTTGTTACGGCTTTGGAACCTTAACCAACGGCGTGCTTGGCCGATTGTCCGGGTAGGAGTAGATGTACTGCAGTATGGATCTTCCGTGAAGTGATGGTAGATCTCTTGTTAAAATTGAGCGAGATGGGAAGCTTTTGCGGCGATTCTCTCAAATATATCGTTGACAAACCTCTTCCCAAGAACAGTAATTTTAATTTTGATTTTAACTATTTGTACTTTTTACTATTAAAGTATTAACTATTTGTACTATTGTATTATTAAAGTATTTTCCACAACCATATATCACAATACAGATTTGCCTTTTACATATAATGGATAATGGACCAAAAGACCCAATGTGTATGTCTTGTGCTGCTGGTACATGTACTGATACGATAAAAAATACTCAGTGTGCTCTCTGTCTAGAGAGCATTCCCGAATCATTGAGGCGAATGACTTTTAACAACACAAAGAATTTCACCATCAATATAAATTGCTGTCATGGTCTGCATACAGCATGTTTGAGAAACTGGCGACAGAGACTCCGTGTGTGCCCATACTGTTGATCAAAATGGATGAGTGTTGATGATGTGTAAAACGTGAATAGCTAGTTTGCTGGATTTCCAAATAACTGGTCTTGTTTGCGTGTGTACATAGATATAAGAAGATGTGGTATGAGTGCCAATGAGACAACTCTCCATCAAAGTCAAAATTTATAAAAGTAAACCATTATAGGTCAAAGTACGGTCTTCAACACGGAGCCTTGGCTCACACCGAACAGTAAGCTATAAAGGGCCCCAAAAATTACTTGTGTAAAACCATTCAAACGGGAAAACCAACGGTCTAATCTATATAAAAAACAAGAAACGAGAAACACTATGAACCACATCAACAAACGACAACTACTGAACATCAGATTCCTGACTTAGGACAGGTGCAAACAAATGCAGCGGGTTTAAACGTTTTAATGGTACCAAACCTTCACCCTTTTTCTGAAACAATAGTGTAACATCACAACATAGAAAGACACACTATAAAATATCAACTGAAATAGCTTAACTCAATCAAAGGACATGTTAACACCAGTGAACATAAACTGAACAAATAAATTTGACCTATGATACAATGTAAATACAAAATAAATAAACTAAGGGAACAGTAACAGTATGTTTATTAAGAAGAAGAAGAAGAAGAAGAAGAAGAAGAAGAAGAAGAAGACGTTTTATTTCCATCAAATGAAGACAATAGACACTATATATGCTGGTTTGCTTTCTATTTGTTGAGTTTCCAACCATTTAATAAAGATTAATTTATTTCTGTATTTACTCTTCAGTGCTTTTTTTTCTTAGTTTCAAACCTTCATTGAGACGATCACAAAAATATTGACAATGATTCAATGGGTGCTAAATATTGGCATATAGGGTTGAAAAGTCTTTAGCTACAGTCAAATAAATGATTTAAAGCTGTGAAAGTAACTAACAAATAATTTTATCATATTGAAGCAACACTACATAATAACTTTATGCACCAGGGAGGTTAACCTCACTCCTATAGGGTTTGCATTGTAAATTTTGCGTCAAAATCAACAATTTGGTAACTACTACAGCTCTTTGTTACGGTTTTGGAACCTTAACTAACGGCGTGCTTGGCCGATTGTCCGGGTAGGAGCAAATGTACTGCAGTCTGGATCTTCCGTGAAGTGATGGTAGATCTCTTGTACAAATCGAGCAAGATGGGAAGCTTTTACAGCGATTCTCTCAAAGATATCGTTTACAAACCTCTTCATGATAGACATGGCATATGATTTTATTTTTCCTTTTTGTTACTTTTTACTATTAAAGTATAAAACTATTTGTACTTTTGTATTATTAAAGTATTTTGCACAACCATATATCACAATACAGATTTGCCTTTTTACATATAATGGATAACGGACCAAAAGACCCAATATGTACGTCTTGTGCTGCTGGTACATGTACTGATACGATAAAAAATACCGAGTGTGCTCTCTGTCTAGAGAGCATTCCCGAATCAATGAGGCGAATGACTTTTAACAACACAAAGAATGTCACCATCAATATAAATTGCTGTCATGGTCTGCATACAGCATGTTTGAGAAACTGGCGACAGAGACTCCGTGTGTGCCCATACTGTAGATCAAAATGGATGAGTGTTGATGATGTGTAAAACGTGAATAGCTAGTTTGCTGGATTTCCAAATAACTGGTCTTGTTTGCGTGTGTACAGTATGTTTGTAAGAAGAAGAAGAAGCAGAAGAAGAAGAAGAAGACGTTAACCTCCCTGGTGCATATAGTCATTACGTAGTGTTGTTTCACTATGATAAAATTACTTGTTAGTTACTTTCACAGCTTTAAATCATTTATTTGACTGTAGCTAAAGACTTTTCAACCCTATATGCCAATATTTAGCACC
Organism: Mytilus coruscus; assembly: GCA_017311375.1. Taxonomy (NCBI): domain Eukaryota; kingdom Metazoa; phylum Mollusca; class Bivalvia; order Mytilida; family Mytilidae; genus Mytilus; species Mytilus coruscus. The sequence goes on from CM029604.1 coordinate 78,001,735, forward strand.
CATTGAATCATTGTCAATATTTTTGTGATCGTGTCAATGAAGGTTTGAAACTAAGAAAAACAGCAGTTTCACAGAATCAATCATGTTTTTATCTGTAGCTATAGACTTTTCAACCCTATGCCAATATTTAGTACCAATTGATATCTGTTTCAATATTTTTGTTATCGTGTTGACCAACGAAGGCTTAAAACAAAGAAAAACACTGAAGAGTAAATACAAATATCTTTATTCAATTAAGCAACAAGTGAAGAGTAAATACAAATATCTTTATTCAATTAAACAACAAGTTAGCTACATGTTCTACTTTGTGGTTTTTAACGACATCGACTGCCTGTTAAGCCCTCACACGGTAGGCTCGATATCCTTACGCATGTGGTGAGCATTAAAATTCTGATGTTGTCAAGATGTAAAAAGTGGCCAGTTCGGTTTTACGTAGATAGATTGGGTTCGTCACCAGGTGCTAATCCAGCACGTCCGTTCGGCTGTCAGGACTGAGACGTGATGGGATGAACCAGTTAACATAGTAGTTGTAAATGTCGTATACACGCCAACAAGACCAATTACTTGGAAATCCAGCAAACTAGCTGACCGGGTTTTAAACATCATCGACACTTATCCATTCTGTTCTGCAGACTGGGCACACATCAAGTCCCTCCCGGCAGTTTCTCAAACAGGCTGAATGCACACCATGACATCAATTTATATTGATGGTGATATCCTGTGTGTTAACTGTCCCCCGCTTCATTGTGTAGTGAATGGTTTCTAGACAGATAGGACACTCAGTATTCTTTATCATGTTAGTACATGTACCAGAAGAGCAAGACATACACATTGATTCGGTTGATTCGTTATCCATGTTGTATATACTCTTTAAAGCAAATCCGATCCACCTTCGTCCGCAAATTAAAATTGACTGCCACAAAATAGCAATATATATATGCTTATGGAAAACACTCTAATAATACAAAAAGTACAAATAGTTAAAACATATATAACAAACACTGGTGTGTCCTCAATTGCCACGTATATTATAAAAAGTTTTGTCAACGATATCCTTGAGAGAATCGCCACAAAAGCTTCCCGTCTCCACCAATTTGACAAGATGTCTATCATCACTTCTCGGGAGATCCAGACTGCAGTAGGTCTGCTCTTAATCGGAGAAAACGGCCAAGCACACCGTAGGTTAAGGTACCAAAGCCTTTACAAAGTACACCAGCAACAAGTTAATGTGGTGGTTGTAGGTGTAGTAGTTACCAAATTACCGACTCTGGCGCAATATTTAGGTATTCAGGTGGGAATAAAAAAAGAGAAACTGCATGATATTGGTATACTAGTAATTGATACAAATAATAATTTAAATAATATTTGTTTTACACGTTATCAATACTCGTCCATTTTGTTCTGTCGTATGCGCAAGCAAGAAGGTCCAGATTATTAAGTGTTTTATTATGTAGTTTACTGTAAAATTCCATGTACCTCCAACAACCAGCAAAAACGGCAGTCGGATGAATATGATAAAATAAAGTGCTAATAGCTGGAACAGTAACTTATATAATGCAAAATATTCCAAATTAAATATATTATACCAACTGCCATCGATATCGTTTTACCAAAATTATCTTTAAACCTCCCTGAGATAATTATTCTCCGAATTTGACAGTTAAGTTAAGACCTACTTGACAGGATGCCGAACTAGGATGTACTCGCCTGGGGTTCATCTTAATCTTTTTGACAAATATGGTCGTGCTTCCACCACAATTTTTACTCCGCCTACTGACAACCATGTGAAAGAATATTTTAAACGCTCCCCATATAAAAAATGAAGTCGACTGTTTTTATTGAGATGAACAAATGAGGAGCAAAAGATATCTGCACAACAATAGGTGATCACAATTGTGTAACATAGTCGACCGCATCAAGTGAATGCAGACTTAAAAAAACATCAAAATTCAGGTATTTGTTTTTCATTTTCTGAAGCAAAGATCAAAATAGCTTTTATATATCTATATCCAGTCATTACCTGATATCTTTTCTAGGCACACTGGTTTATTCAGAGTAAAAATCTTGATGTAAATACGGCCATATTTGTCAAATCTTTCTGATGATTTTGTTATCTTGAAATCAACTTTATAATTTTTCCGATTGAACTATGATCAAATGCTGACGAGTTTATTAGCACATATTTTATATATTTTTCCTTCATGTAATTCAGATCCATAATTAGTCATTTAAATCCAATGTTTTACGGGAAAGAGCTCAACCGAGGCGTGATCCAATTACATTACATAATACAAATATATTATTGGTAACAACATATCTGTGTGTGTGTGTGTGTGTGTGTATGTGTATATGTGTATATGTGTTCTATTGTAGCGAACAGAAGGGAAAAGTTGCTAACTAAGTCTAATTTTTGTCACTGGTAGCGTGTAAGTCAATAATTTTTAACAAATAACCCTCCAGAGCATTACAAATAAATGTGACCTCCATTTTATAATAATTGGCCATATGTTAATAATGGAGCAGTAGGGGGTCAACAACAAACAAGAATACTATAACATATGCCTCCTAGGACATGTAGCGATAAGTATCTTGCATATATTCTTGCACTATGTGTATGCTTATTTCTTTCACGTCCTGTATTATTGTGCCACAAATAAATATAAATTCCATCACTAAAAAAAAAATGTGCCCAATATTTACTACGCAGGACACTTAAGTTAAAATATTTAAAGAGGGAGGATGCCGAACTTTTTAAATAATTAAAATTGAACTGATGAGAGCGGAGAAATACCGTAATACATGAGTAATAGTGGTGGAATATGCTTTTCTGATGATTTTTATCCTTCCTTTTCAAAGAATTGCAGAAAGTTTTGTTCTTTATATATGACGTCATCAGAAATGATCGCCTTTTCTCATGACACAATAGGAAATATTATGTAGAAGAATTTTCTGAAACCAAGAACATTTGACTTCAAAATTAGATTTCGACCAATATTTGCCGAGAACAGTTATTTCACTAGTGAGGAGAACATTTTTTTCACAATCTGTTGGGAAATATGAAAATAGTTGAAAAATAGAGAAATATACGTTGATCCCTGTAAACACATGAAGAAAGAAATAAATTACAAAAAAAAAAATGTCGTGCTCAGACTCACAAATCAACCAATCAAAATACTGGATTTGGTGTTTCCAGCACAAATTTTGTACTCCGAGTACCATGCAAAGTTTTATGACAGAGAGTCCACGTGTATCATGTGTATATATTATGGTGAAATTGTTTAATACAAACATTATATATGGTATTTAAAAATCACACCTCCAACCTTGAATTTGAGCATAATCCTTGGATTTTCAGCATCACTTTTAATTTTCTCAACATAAACATTTAATGTTGAGATTACATGTATGAAAGATAAGTTTAGAAAACTATTTTTGATCAATATAATTTTGAAAGACTATTGATAAGTTTTTTTTTTTTGGTCATGAAATCAATAAAACAACAGATTCATGACATATACATGTACGATAACTTCAAAAGATATAAATACATTTTTTTTTCAACATTTACACTAATTATTTCTTTATTTGCTTTACCCTTTAAACTTTGTTAGGTGGTGTTCTCTGAATACAAAAATATTTAAACCAGGAAAAGTCTTCTATTTTCAATAATTAAGTTTATAATAAGTAGTTAATTACTAACTTTATATCTTTTGTATTGTGGAGGGGCTATTTGTGTTTTCCCTGCACATGCATTTTCAACTGTAAATAAACTACATATGTTATTTTTCAATAACTTAGAGGCCATGAACAATGGAGGAAGAAAAAGTTGAGATTCGTTCAGAACTTAAAAAAAGAAAAAGAAAAAAGAAGAACTCAGCTGACAGTGGTTTTAATTGCATGCTGATTTGACATTAATATTACATTTGAATTGTTTATTCCTTCAAAAACAGAATTGACATTGGTCGTCATTGATTTTGTTGATATACCATATTATAACCATATACCTTTATGATACATATCTACAAACAAAACTATACGAAAATGGGTTCTGTGTGTTCAAGATCTCTTACATAAAGTTAAATATCAAACTATATTTGTTTTTTCATTCATGATTACCTTCTCATTTTCCAAAGAATTTATTTTTATTTATAGTGAACTTTAATTTCAGGTTTCACACACATAGTTATGGTTAATATGGGAGGAAGAAGTGATGTGTTGGATAAAGTTCTGGATTTTTTTTTCAATTGACCATGTGGACTTTTTACATATAACTGAATTCCTAAAAACGATTTTTCATCTTAAAAGTTCCTACATGTACTTTATCTACAAATGATGTTCATTTTCATGTATTAAGAATATTGAGGAATTGATTGCCTAAAGAATGCGCGAAACAAGATATACAACCTAAACATAAAACTGCATTCTTATAGATATAAAGCAAAGCAAATAATATATAATTGATTGAGCTGAGAAGTTAACATGTCTAGTAGTGGAATATATACAATGTTAAAAGAAGGAAGATTTTTTTATCACATTGTTTTGAAAGAAACTATTCAAAAAATTTAACTTGAACAATTAATGATAAATCTTTAGACAAGACATGTTTTCATTGCTTTTTCTGTCTGTATTACTTTCTACTTTGTACATGTGTACTGGAATGACTTTTTAGAAAAGTTTTAAATTGTGATACCAGTCGTTAATTATATGATAAATGACTTCCTTACCTCATTAAACACCTGACCCTAATGGTCTGTTGTCAGCACTTAGTATTTGCTGCTATTTTAATAGTCTTTTGTGAATGAAAGGAGATGTGTGGAGTATAATGAAAAAGTGATTGAGACAGCAAACAAACAGCACGAACAACCAAAACACCAATCTAATTAAAATATAGAACTCCGATTTCGTTATACATACTTCGTATGAAGAATAACGAAATCGGAGTTCTATATTTTAATTAGATTACAAAACACATCTATTAGGAAATGAGATGCTGTGATTAGATAACTGGTATTGAGTTAAATGAAAATGTGTGTCACCCTGTTTAATAACCTCATTCCCAAACAACCTTGATACTGATAACTTATCAAGTAATTGCAAGCAAACGAAATGAAACATTTTGAATAACCTGTATTTTTAAAGACCATATAATAAGCATCAAATATTCTCATCTAGAAATTGAAATATTTGTATACATGGTATATCAAGCTATGTGAAGAATGTGAGGAGAAATAAATAGATACTCTTTAAGACTGGAGAATATCATAAGGAGACATCAACGCAACAACATAAAATATGTAACAAATTACCTTAAATGCCATTCATTTATCTAGGCAGTTCATATCACAGAAAACTCATCACTTATCTTTTGTACATTGTGTAACAGATGAGTCATCTATTTGATACTGAAAGCTATGATCTGTTTAACATATATAAATAGGTCTATTGTCAATCAACCAATTAGGGAAATAAATACTTTAATTGTAGTAGTACTGTCTACACCAGCATGATAGTTTTTTGCTCCGTGTTGAAGGTCTCACTGTGACTTTGAGACGAAGAACAGCAATGAAAGCGCTGTTCCTTTGCGTTTTGTGTGTTTTTTTGCTATGCATGTACTGAGTTTGTGGCATGGTGGGATATCCCATATCCTTTGTTTTTCTACGAATAAAGTTATTATCATGACTAGTACATGTTTGACACCGAACTTAAAAATTAAAAAAACTCATCTGATATGACCCGGACAATTATTTTTTTGAATCCAGAATTGGGGAATTTACGATAAGAAAGATGGCTCCTTCAAAAAAAGAATTATCTATTTGCATAAATAGAAATTCTAGGCTGAAGTCTTAAGTTCTTGGCATTTTTATGAAATTTTACACTTGCTGTAAAAGTGGGAGCGTAATTGTATTCATCTCGTCCATCCATTTGTCTGTCAATCTGTCTGTTAGTCTTAATTCTTTCCATTCATCTAACAAATATTTCCGTCACACTTTTCTCGGGTACTACTTTAATATTTGGTCAGCAGCTTAAGAGTAATGAATTGTTACATATGCTATAAAACAATAGAAGATGTGGTATGATGCAATTGAAACATCTATCCGCCAGGGACCAGATGTAGTAGAAGATGCACATTTTGTATATCTGTATGACAACTACTATCTGTTATCCCAAACAACTTTCTGTCATCCCAACTTAGGATAAAACCAAAGATTTGAAAATTATTATTTGCTTCTTTTCTGCCAAACACGCGACATTTAGGAGTAAAAGCGAATACTAGTACTTGGTGGCTAGGGGTTTGCATAATGCATGGTAGTATGTACTTTTCATCCTATGTAGTCCCTACCTTGTGAGTTTGCAGTTTAACACTATGACTACGTGTCGGTCTTGTACACATATCAATCATATATCATTAACATAAGTCATCGAGAACATGCATGGAATATTTGTCACTGAAAGTTTAACAATTAACAACAATCATAAACATATAATTGTCCTGGGTTGCATAGATGGCATATGCCCACCCCTTTAATTGGAAAATATATCATTTTTTGCATAAAATGTAAATAAATTATTGTTAGTTTCGATCTGCTTTGTGGTATTGATTTTTTACTTGGTACAGGCATTATTCAAAGAAAACGGAAGGTTAAACCTGGTTATATAGCTAGATAAATCTTCACTCCGTATGACAATTACAATGGAATTATCGCTCCATTTTTTATTGACAAAAAAGGGCGCTCTCTCACATGTCCATGTATTGATGAATTAAAGTTTACTTATCTCCGAAAAGACCCCTGTGATACAATCGTTTCTTACGTGGTACACACGCAAGTTTTGTTCACTTGAATTTCCCGTTAATCGAGCGTATACATTAAATTCTCGTGAAAAATTGCACATGCATTTAACGTGAAATGCTGATTCCCTTAAAATTCACGTAAATTTTTTCAAGTGAAATTTTCACATGAAATTAACATGAATTGATAAAATTGAGAATGGAAATGGGGAATGTGTCAAAGAGACAACAACCCGACCAAAAAAGCAGACAACAGCCGAAGGCTACCAATGGGTCTTGAATTGAGCATCAACCACATAAATTTCACAGTATTTGAGCATATTTCAGATACTGTTGATGTTAATCTAGTAGACGTCCTCTCTATATACATATTCTTTTGGTCTTGAGCATGTGTTCATAACTCATATTATATAGTCCTTTTGTTTGTTGCTTAAATTACTTATTCCCAAACAAGCAGATGGTATGTATCCACCAGCCCTTTAAACTTCAACCAACATCATATACAATGCGACAAACAAGATGCAATAAAACCAAGTAGGCAAACAAATGTGTCACATGTTTCGAATTTCGCGTTTGACTTGCATGCATAAATAATATATAGAATATTGAACATATTAAGCTGTGTTCGAGTTGCTCTATCTAGTTGTTTTTTAAGTGAATGGTGGATTGTGGATTCATTTACAGAAGATGTGTGCAGTTAAGTAAATTTTTAATTTGAGTTATTTTTTATATACATTTAAATGTAAACGTATAAGTCATTTTGTGTTTATTTGACACAAACAATCACCCATGTCTATAGGAAAGTCTTACTTGCAAACAATGACATTCTTGTATGAATGTTATGAACAAAATTTAGTTCACCGTGCCACATATTCGTCTGCGTATATTTAGCTAGGAATGATTTTTTTGTGTGGTGGTCTTTTGTCACATCTTAATATATTCTTTTTAATTGTAGACTTTGGTGTTGATGGAAACTCTTTGATTGTTTTGTTTGATGTATTCAAATTATGTAAAGACTCTGGAGCATGAATTATTGTTTAGACGTAGTATATTGTTGAGGACTGCATGTAAGAACCTTGATGGCTTTATGTGTTTTTGTTGGTGGGTTGCTGTCTAATTGATTTATACCGCATATTTCATTGTATTCATAAAATGATATTGAAAGATCTTTAAAAAATGTCTGAAAATTTTGCGGTAATTTACAATCATTTCCTTCTTATTCAAGTAAAATCTTAAATTTCACATTTTTTACAAACTTATTTAACGGTTTCGAAGAGGTAAGCCAATGTATAACTATTTGACTATCGCTCCAAAATACTATCTGTCAGGGGTAAAACAATTAGCAAAAGTCAATATTTATTTGCCCAAACACATTTACATGAAATATGTATGGCATGAAACGTAAACGATACATAATAAAACTGGCAATTATAAAATTTATTGAATTTTGGGAAAGTGACAAATTCTTAAATAATTTCGTATATCTGCTCACCATTTGTAAAATAATAAAGAGATAAGATAAAGATAAATTAATTTTATTAAAGTGTCACGTATTGAACTTACACAAGAGTAAAATATTTACAAGTACAATCGCATAAACAAAAAGATCAGCATCCAGCCTATAAAGACTTATGAGACACTATTATATTCATATAAAACAGCTCAAACTCACAAGGTAAAAAAAAATTAGAAAATAATAAGAAATCTCATGTATTTATCTTGCAAATTTAATAAATTGAACGGAATATCTGCTTTCATCTGCGGAATATCTGCTATTAAAATTAAAAGAAATTATTTAAGACTGTTAAATACACCTATTTTAAAATTGCATCTTACGACTAAAACAAAATTATTGGTAAAGCTTCGATAAAATAAAACATTACTATATATTCTAATTTAAAATTAATAAAAGTGAAAGAAAAAGAGAAAGAAAATAGAATCAAAAATTAATTCAAACCACTTTCACCAATTTTCTAAAAATATATATTTAAAATTTTCTATCAACATATAACATAAACTATTACAACAAATATACTTTCATTATTTATGTACCAAAAGTTTTTCCTGAAATATACATTTTCTTTAAATTATCTTTTATCATGATAAAAAGAATAGGCTTTATGGACAATTATATGTTATAAAAATCTTTTCCTCCTGACATAGAATTTGTGAATAGAGTAGGACTGTGTTACTTGAATGTCATTACAAGTCATTAAAGCATTGAACTTGAGCTCTGTACTCATGTTTTCAAAATTTTCAATAAATTGACGTCCCTTTGAAACACATCATATCTAATGTCTTCATACAGAGGGCAAACCATTTAACAGTGAGTTTCGTGTTCAACATCATTCAATTTACAAAATTTACATAGTCTATTATTGAACGAAATATGCGGTCTGGTGTATCTACCTGTCTTTACAGCTAGGGGTAGCGATCCACTGCGAAATAATGCCATAGTTCGAGTTACGTTTCTTGGAAAAACGAAAGAATATACTGTTCTGTTTTAACACTTTTCTTGTAAATACGGTAAGTCCGTAGCTTGTTCTTGTTAGCATTGTTTCTGTCGTCATGTAAATCTTTCTCGAAATCAGCCTGGTCAAAGTTCGTAAGTTTTTCATTTATGAGGCTCATCGCCGTTTTAACACCAAGAGTGGCGTTATGAACAATATCAGCAACATCTATATCGTTTGCAAGTTTATCTATTTGATGAAGCCACTCTTTTCGTCGCCGCGAGTCCCACGCTGCTACTTTTGATATAAGTCTATCATCGTTAACTCGTATGATCTTACATTTTAGACGTAGGCATGATAGTTTTTTGCTTCGTATAACATGAAGTTAGTCCAAGATCTCCGCGCACCGCTGTGTTGTAGGTACGCTTCCTAACTGCAAGAAAGTATTTTGCAGCTTTGTTCAGTACATTGTTAATTATTCAGTGGGATTTGTATCCCATAACGGCATTACCATGGAAAAAAACTGGTTCTACCATCGTCGTATAAAATATTAAAGGAACGAATTACTTATTTTCAGGATAAACGTATGACTCAAACTGCCAGATATATTGTTAAGATTGCAAAGGCTGTTCTCTCATTACATTGTCTTCTATTAAAGACAAAAAATTTCTAAGCGTTTATTTGCAAATGCATTTTCTGTGTCCTCTCGAATATTAATTTCTCCGAACTGTAGATTTTCTTATGTGGCAATGTCCGTACGCGTAACTCGATATCCCATCATCAAGTAAATATCTTTTGTCATCAAATGGGGACAGGCCCCGTTTATTTATAGATATATTGTATAACTGGTGGTCATGTGAACGGATCTGTGTCATAGTAGACATATGAATTTCTTTATCAATCAAACATTGTTTGTAATGTTCGTGTCTCGTGTGAAGCTTAGTGACACTCTTTTTTATACCAGTCGCTGTTTTCTTTTCTTTGAGATTTCCATTTTCTTCATATATTAATGAGTACATCTTGGACTTTAGACCGACGAATTCCTGAATGGGAACACCATTGGTCTCATCCTTCATCTTCCCTAATACCTTTTTATTCAAAGTGCTATGAAGAGGATGTTCAGGGTCATAATCTGATGTATCAAACCAGTCCTTGTCCTTAATCATATCTTGGTATATGTCATCAGTCTCGAAGCTATAGCATAATGAGTCTGTGTCCGTAAACAAGAGTTTTGCTTTTGCTCCGTATTTCTCCTTTATTTTGTTGTAATGAAAGTCATACATCAACTCTTTTGACAAATCAAGTATAGTGAATCCTACATAAATTGGTTTGTTCAAGTATAATCGTTGCTTCAGCATGTGAACAGCAACCAGGTCGTCGTTGAATATTTTGAAGGCATTGAACGTTGGTTTGTTGATTAGTTTTCTGGCTTTTAATTGCTTATTTACTAATTTAATATCTGTTCTCTTTCTTAAATTCTCCATTGTCTTCCCAAAGACTACATTGTTCATTAATTTAAAAAAATCTTTCTCAAAACTATTTTGGGCCATCTGTCTTTTGGCTGTGTTAAAATCGATATATTTCTTTAGCCATTTTTCTTGTTTAAATACCATGACTCTATGAGTCTTAGTCAGTTTCATTCCAAGTGATAAGTACAGTTTCAAATTTCGGTAATGCACCACGTATTTTTCCTTTGGATATAAATTGGGTATCAATTTTTCAGTCGATGTTCCTGTTACTTTTAAATCCTCAAGCAGCGTTTTTGCATAGGGTGATAACATATCCTCTGTTACCTTAATTTTTTCGGGAGCCAGTGGATATTCGTTGTGGTTATCATGTAATTTTGTTGGATATTCCAAGTCCACTTCGAAAACATAACCATTTTCACTATCATCTTCAATGTCATTTACATCTAGATTCTCTATTTCAAACTCGTCTAACCATCTGAAGCCTTTAACTGGTAGTGCCTGAGACATAGCCCATCCGTATAAGTTGTTTGCATCTAGGTACATCACGTGACTATTTGGTTTATTTTTATCGTAGTCTGGTATATACTTATTGTTAGCTTTGGCATGACGATGAGATATCATCGATATTCCCCCTCTTAATCCTTTCTCTACAAACAAATGCATGTCTATGTCTGTAAGTAATTCTAATTTCACTCGTGTCATTTTCAAGGCAGCCTGCCATGCGAGACCGGGTGAGGTATAAAAATGTGCAGCATCTAGTCCATAGTAGTTGAGGCAGATATCTCTGAAATTTTCAAAGACATCAGCTAATGCAAGGACGTCTGCTTTTACGTATAGGTCATGGTAATCTCCGAGACTCTGCATGTTAAACTGCTGCCACACTTGTTGTGCATGTACATAATCCAGCTCAGATATACCTTCTCCTGATAGTGAACTGTAAAAAGCTTCAATTGGTGGCAGTTGACACTCCGTAAATTTTGAAGCAGAATCAAAATACTCATATGGGTAAACTTGTTTTCGCAGAAACAGATGTATCTTTTTTTTTAGTTTTAGTTTTTGTGGACCTTTCCAATAGCTTGCATGATCAAATGACTATCATATCCTCTAAGGTTATGAAATACAACCGGAATTCGGCCTGTAAACTTGAAGTTGATATTACATTCTTTATGTGCAGCACCTCTGAATTTGCCGGTTATGTGACAGTGCTCTATAACTCTTATACTGTCATCTCTTAGTTCGTTGAGACATATATGGCATTGGGTAGCCTTCTTGTATGACTTCCAATCACCTCGCATCATGTTTACAGGCTTGCAACGCCTTAATTTCTGTTCTATTTCTTCCTGCTCTTTCACCATATAATCAACAAATTTATCAGCCGCATCGGCACCGCGATAAACCACTGGATTTTTCGACGTTTCTGGTGTCAAACCAACTACTTTGTATGCAAAGCCACATGGTGTATGCTCCGTTATCTTTGATGTCGATGATTTTTTGGGACTGTTTTGACATCCAACAATAGGCACCTGAAGACTTTCGAAATCAGCATAAATAATGAACGGTACCTTCAACTGTTTGCGTATATCTTTATAATACAGCCACTTATCTGTTTCTTTGGGGAGAACGATTTTCTGTGGTCCGTGTGCCTGACAATATGGTACGTGGTTGGTTAAAAGTCTTTCCTGTGTAAATCCGTGCAAGCAGTATGGGCAGTAGAAATGCTTATGTCCAGCAGACTTTTGATCACCAAATAATCGATTCAGATTTTTAATCCAGCAGAAATGTACTTTCTTCTTGTTCGAGATTAGCATGAGGTTTACATGGGATTTAAACCGATGTTTAGTGATATGTACAGGAAAGATCTCAGTGTTTTTGTATCTAAATATATTGATAGAAACATTATTCTGCTCCTCAAATCTTGAAATATCCCCCATTTTGACTGGAAATTCAATCCCATCAATATTTAATATTCCAAAGTATTTTTTATATTTCGAGGTCCTCTCTGCATCTCGTTTTGCAGGATATAAGGCAGCAAGGATTGACCACACGAAACATTTGTTGTCCTTGTTTTTCACATTGATGATTGCTTTTTTCGACGCCAGTTTGATCGGCAGTGGAATATAACTTGACCCTCGAAGTGGCCTATACCGGGCCATATTTATCGTCAAGTCATTTACTTCATCTACGGTCCAGTTACTCCCCTTGATCTGGTAATCGGCGAACGATGTAGACATCTTTTTAAAGGATTCCTTTAAGCCCTCGTCAATATCTTCGACTTTTAGACTCGTTTGACATTTGCCGCGAAAATGAGGTTCTGCTGTTTCCAGTAGTTCTGCATTTCTCCTGCTCATTCTCACTTCAATTGACAGGTACCATTTTATACCACCACTCTCTTTAATTTTTCGTTTGATGATGTCATTCACATCGTCATACCGACTGTTCAGAAATGTCATCGGATCGAAAATGGAAATACAATCGAATTGATTCAGTCCTTTTGCTTCGATAGTATGTGTTTCTATGGTTCCATTAAGGGCTTTGACATTACATGTGTACAACTCCTTTTCTTTAGTCTCATTAGTTTCAGTACTACTATCTCTTCCTTGCTGGGATCTGTGCCTTTTCATGTGACGTAGATAGTTGTCACGTCTGCTAAACTGTACTTTACATGTTGTACACACATGTTTCTCTCCCGAGTGAGACGTCCTTTTATGACGAGATAATCCTTGCTTTTGTGAATAGGATTTTCCACAGGTCCCGCATTTATGTTTTGACATCTTCATTAACCTTACTCCGGATTCAATCTTTCCGTCTTCTCCCTTCAATATCTGTAAATATAGTAAGCATATATAGAAAAAAAATCTTGATTTTTACATGTCGGAATAACTAATATAGAAATTTATATATATTTACATGTATCTTAAGGTTGCATATACATAACCTGTAGGGCCTAAATTGGCAAATTTTAATAAAAATAACGCAAAAAGAATGTGTAAATATACCAGTTGCGAGACAATTGCAAAGTATAGTTACCTCACTATCTTCTTAACGAACTAACGAACGCAGTTTAATTAGACACCAACCCTTCTGAAACTGTCAAAATGCACAGAATACCTCACTACAAACCAGTAAAAGTCTGAAATGGCCTATATCTGTACTCGACTGTACTGATTTTACTCGACCAGTCTAAATTGGTCTGAATTTTACTCGACATTACTCCACCGTACTGATTTTTACTTGACCCTTATCTTTGCCATTGAATATAGTCTGAACTATTATTCGACCAGTCTGAAACAGTCTTAACCAATTCTCTCGACCTGTACTCGACCTATTTTTCAGTCTAAACCATACTCGACCAAAGGTCTGAACAATACTCGACCAGTCTGAACCATACTTGACCAAATAACCTCTACTTTTTTTAAATTTTAGCTGTTAAAATTAATTTCTTTTTTCTGACATGATAACAGCCACAATAAAATAAAGATATATATAAAACATATTTTACATCCTTACATGATTCTCAGATTTATCAAATAGAGATAGTTAAATCAACTTATCTTATATAATAATTTAATTATATTAATTTTAAGTTTTAGAGTTTTGTTAAAAAGATTCGTTTACCTAAAACCACACCTTTATTGAGGTAATAAAACCTTATTAAGATGCTTCTTGGTTGGCATGTGTGTTTTTTTTTTAACTTAATTTTCCTAAATTCAAAAGAAAAACTACATAAGTTTTATGGTTACATACAATAGTTATATAATTATCTTTTAATGAGTTAACAACAGCCAAAAATCACTGAAATTGTTTAACCTTATATTAGAAATGTATCTATTCTTATTATAATTTGGGATATAATATATATAATATATATCAAAAGAAATAAAAAGTTAAAGAAATAAATAAAAAATTTTCTGAATAGTGGTAAAATATAAAGTAATACCTTCTGCTTGGGGCAAACTCATTAAAAGATCACACCTGGTCAGAGAGAATTAATTTCTAATTAACATTCAGTAAAATTGCAACATCCTGTAAAACTTAAATCGCAAGGCCTTTTGAATTCACTAGATAAGTAATACACGAGTTTAAGAAAAATAGGGCTTTCTTTTACCTGTAAAACACACATGTACTGAGGTAATTAAACCTTATTAAAGTTCTTCTTGTATGTCATGTCTTTAATTTTGACAAAAGTTATTTAAATTTAATTGAAATAAATTTTTCTGCAACTTTGGAACACATTTCGTTTTTTAAATGGTTATCAAGGATTGCTATGGAAGTTCTATTATCATGATTATATTAAATTCTTGGTTTTACAAAACAAAAGTGTGATCTTTTAAATTTATTAAGTTGCTTTATATACTATTCTAAATATATTTTAATAAAAAAATGTTCACTGCATTATTAACTAAACTCAACTGACACCATAAATCTTTACAAGGCTTAAGTAAATGGTGAAAATTGTCCAGTAACCATAAAATATATCTGAAACATTCAAAAATTTTGAATAACATTGAAAATATTAGTCACAATTCAGTTTTGAGATTATTGGATCAGCTTGTTTTAACTTTATTTTAAAGGTGATATATATATATATATGTAAGTGTTGATGAATATGGTGTTGAATTTATATTATGTTTATTGTAAAATTTTGGTTTCAATGCCATATTGAATACATTTTAAATTTCAAATTGTTGTTCAAATTTCTAGCCAGGGAAATAGCTGTTAAAAGTTCCTAAATCTATGAAATACAATAGATATATACAAAAATATGTCTAGGTTGGTTAAGACTTGGTCAAGTATGGTTCAGACTAGGTCGAGTATGGTTCAGACTAGGTCGAGTATGGTTCAGACTAGGTCGAGCATTGTTCAGACTAGGTCGAGCATGGCTCAGACGCAAATAAAATGATTAAGTACTGGTCGAGTGTGGTCGAGTACAAGTTCAGACTGTTAAGTATGGTTCAGACTACAGTCGAGTATAATCAAGTAAATTTCATACCAATTCAGACTGGTCGAGTAAAATCAGTACAGTCGAGTACAAATATAGGCCATTTCAGACTTTCAATGGTTTGTAGTGCCTGGAAAGAAGGTAATCCTAAACAAATCCTCACGCGATTTTTAGGGTGGACACTACAATTACACTCCTGTGTTTATAGACGAGTATAAACGAAGCACTCTGAACGAAAATTGTTGACGAGATTACAAAACTCAATCAGGCTTTCTTAAAAAGGCTGACAATGTTGTGAGTTCGTAGTATTTTGGTAATGATTTATATGGATCAGACGATAAAGGTACTAGACATCAATTTGAAAAATTTGACGACAAAGCAAAACAATTGAAATAATAATATGTGTGTAAATTGACTTCGTGAGCGTGCTGTTTCATATTTGTTGTTTAAATACATATATATATTTTTTGGTCTTTTGGAAAATGTTGTTTGTGCTGTATTTAGACCCTCTACCAAGAAATTTGTTTACATGCACACGTATAAAATTGCGGTTTTATCCAACGCAATCATAGGTTTGAACGTTGTTTTCAATTTAGACTTGTATATATATATATATATAAAATATATATATATACAAGTATATACAAATACGTCTGAACCAGTGACGACTCTACAACAGATTTTATCCATCGGATCACCAGCAGTGATGGTGATACAAGGCTGAAAATACATTCTGTATTATTATATAAAGCCTAGGTGGTCGAGTGGTCTAGCGCGTCGGGCATAGTGCAATGCGATTTGGTGCCACGATATCTCAGTAGCATGAGTTCGAATCCCGGCCAGGGAAGAACAAAAAATTTGCTTCCGCAAATTTACAGATTTAACATTGTTGGGCTGTTGTTTAGACGAATTATATATATATATAAGTGCCTATAAATAGCAACACATCACATACAAATCTATTTGAGTGTGGATTAATCAGTACAGATATTAATTCAATTACACAAATAAAATTATAGATTGCCTAACAATGTATGCACGCTTGATAAAGCTAGTTGGTCTAGCGAAATATTGCGTTTATTTTGATCGCATTGTAAATATTTTAAACATTCTAATATTTACATACTAAATAGTGTGTTAAAATTAAATTGTTAGGCAATCTAAAATTCTAAGTCTAAAAATTTGCACAACGATACTAACTAATATAAGATGGTATTATACGAAGATGTTGTTATTAAATCGTGTTGACAAATATTTCGGCTTAACAAATAGCCTTCTTCGGTGTCAATGAGTTTAACAATACTGATTGTAGGTTAAAAATAGATCAATAATACAGGTAAGTTTTAATCTATTGATTTTAATCCATAATCTCGAACATCATAATATAAACAAAACTCGATACTCTAATATACGTGACTGTGTATATTTACATTCCAAAATGAGTGAAAACAAAACTTAGTATTTCTTATTGATGCCGTTTGGATGATGTACATTTAGTTCCTTTATCCAAAAGCTTTCCCGAACCTGTCGCTGGGCATCACTCCAGTGAATGTTCTGTTCAATCACTAGGATTTTCATGCGATTAAAGTCATCAAGTTTGTGACCTGATTGTCTGAAATGCTGAGAAACTGGGAGAAGTGGCTTCTTAGAGATATCACTCCTATGGCCATTGAGGCGTTTGTGGAAAGGCTGCTTTGACTCACCAACATATTGGAGGCCACAAACCGAACATTCCAGTATGTAAATAACGTTCATACTTTTGCAAGTAACATTGCAAAATATCTTATAGTTATTTTCGGTTGCCTTACTGTGAAATGTTGATGAATGCTGCATCTGTCAAATTTTAGACTTATATAATTTTTCCTTATCTGCACAGTATCGTCTATTCTAGACGATCCGGTACATAGTAAATTTGCTGGTTGGTCCTTTTTATAGACTTCTATATTATTTTTCCTGTGAATGACCTGTATTATGTTACTCACATAATCCCAGTGAATTTAAGTTTGTAGCTCCTATAACATGAACACCAATGATTATTTTAAACAACTAAGAGCTATTAAACAAAAACAAATTAGAACTGAACACCATTTATCTAATTTAATTCATTATGAGTATAATGAAAGTATTCCTAACGGACTACAAATCAAGATCAAGCCACAAGCACCTGGCAATTTATCAAACACATCACTTCGCAGATGGGATCAAACCCTCTACCATTGTTCCAAGCGGTTAGTGGTCCTCCTCAAACAACACTGCGAAGAACATCTCAAAACTCTTACTGGCGAATTTAATACCCTTTTGAATAGCTGCAAAAGAGATCTAACATCTGACAATTGTGATGCTATCAATACTCGCCTTAAAGACATAACAACTATACAATCCAAAATTTGAGTGAAAGACAAAACGAAAATTCCGCAGGGATGGTATCGAATATATCCATCCTTCTTTACCATCTGAAGAAAAGAAAACGAATAAGACGCTTTAAACGTAGACCACAAAGGACTGATTCACCCTCCAACATTGTGGTCAATCTTTCCAAACACCAGTTGACGGAATCGGAAACATCTCTTCTCTCGAGAGGCCTTAATTTCTGTCCTCTACCTGCCCCTGTCAATGAAACTAAATTGTCGGAAGACCTTGACAATTTTGCCAGAAGTCTACGCATTAAGGAATATTTCGCGTCGAAGGAGAATAACAACAAAAGCTCGGATAGTGACTCAGAAATTTCAGAAGACGAAAACAACTACAAATTTATAAAAAGAGTTCTTGGATCCTAAACCGAGCAAAATGCAACCTTGGAATCATTTATTGACAACTTTAAGTCGGACATTATTAGAAATACCAGAAATAACACTAAACCTTTTGACAATCTTACCAATGAAGAACGGACTGCACTGAAAACTTACGATCCAACAACAATATCGTCATTAAACCTGCAGACAAAGGCAGTGCAGTGGTTGTCATGGATAAATCTGCCTATATTCAAGAGGCTGAACGACAACTTGGCGATGCAAGGTTCTACCAAAAACTAGACTCTGATCCTACAACATCTTTTAGCAGAGAAATAACTGATAGCTTGGTAGAAATGCACAACGATGGTTTCATCGATGACAAAACTCTTGAATATTTGAAACCAGAAAATCCAAAACCGGGCAGATTTTATCTTTACCTAAAATTCACAAGGCCAATAACCCCGGAAGACCTATAGTTTCAGCGAACGGTCATCCGACGGAAAAATATCGGAATTCGTTGACTTCATCTTCGTCAACATGTTGAAGACTTACCATCTCACATTAAAGATACAACCGATTATCTTAGAAAATGCAGGCCTTAAATCCACTTCCTCCGACACGACACTTGTTTCTATGGATGTCACCTCCCTCTACACAAATATTCCACATGCAGATGGCATTGATGCATGTAACGAAGTTTGAATTCCAGACCAGTGAAACATCCACCTACTGAATGCCTGGTCAAAATGCTCACGCTGGTACTAAAGAAAACAACTTCACTTTTGATGGAGATCATTATTTGCAAGTTAATGGAACTGCTATGGGCACCAAAATGGCTCCATCATATGCCAACATATTCATGGGCAAATTAGAAAAACAACTTATTGAATCTTCCATCGAAAAACCGCTTTCCTGGTTTAGATTTATAGATGATGTGGATATGAAATGGAATAAAAGTGACGAGGATTTAGATACTTTCATCACTCATGCCAACAACATACATCCAAGTATCAAATTTACTCATGAGAAATCTAAATCCAAAATCGCCTTCCTCGATACTTCCAGCTCGCTTACAGATGGCATCATATCCACAGATCTATATTCTAAACCTACTGACACTCATCAATATCTGTCCCTAAAGTTGCCATCCTCCTCATCTGACTAAGAGCATCCCGTACAGTCAGGCACTAAGAGTCAAGCGAATATGTTCCAACACAGAAACAACCAAAAACAATTACGTCAACTTGAAACCCGCTTGAAGAGAAGGGATACAAACACAGAAATATCAAAAAGTTTTCAGAAAGCGGAATCAATTCCTAGGAGTAAACTTTTAGAATACAAAGATAAAAGAAAAATAAAAGGACTCCATGTGTCCTCACTTACCACCCATCCCTCAAAACAGCTTTAGTATCATTCGTGAGCATTGGAAAACAGTTGAAAAGAATTCCAAACTATCCAAGATTTTTCCTCAGCCTCCCATGATAGCTTTTAGGCAACCCAACAGTCTGCGGAACCTGCTAGTGCGGGCTGAAGTGTCTGATAATAGAACTTCTTCTGGAGAATGTCGTTCGTGTGAGGAAAAACGCTGCAAATGCTGCCTACAGATGCAGCATTCATCAACATTTCACAGTAAGGCAACCGAAAATAACTATAAGATATTTTGCAATGTTACTTGCAAAAGTATGAACGTTATTTACATACTGGAATGTTCGGTTTGTGGCCTCCAATATGTTGGTGAGTCAAAGCAGCCTTTCCACAAACGCCTCAATGGCCATAGGAGTGATATCTCTAAGGAGCCACTTCTCCCAGTTTCTCAGCATTTCAGACAATCAGGTCACAAACTTGATGACTTTAATCGCATGAAAATCCTAGTGATTGAACAGAACATTCACTGGAGTGATGCCCAGCGACAGGTTCGGGAAAGCTTTTGGATAAAGGAACTAAATGTACATCATCCAAACGGCATCAATAAGAAATACTAAGTTTTGTTTTTCACTCATTTTGGAATGTAAATATACACAGTCACGTATATTAGAGTATCGAGTTTTGTTTATATTATGATGTTCGAGATTATGGATTAAAATCAATAGATTAAAACTTACCTGTATTATTGATCTATTTTAACCTACAATCAGTATTGTTAAACTCATTGACACCGAAGAAGGCTATTTGTTAAGCCGAAATATTTGTCAACACGATTTAATAACAACATCTTCGTATAATACCATCTTATATTAGTTAGTATCGTTGTGCAAATTTTAGACTTATATAATTTTTCCTTATCTGCACAGTATCGTCTATTCTAGACGATCCGGTACATAGTAAATTTGCTGGTTGGTCCTTTTATAGACTTCTATATATATATATATATATATATATATATATATATATATAAATAGATTGCCTATTTATATATATATATATATATATATATATATATATATATATACAACTCGTCTAAACATCAACCCAACAATGTTAGATCTGTAAATTTGCTTTCGCAAATTTTTTGTTCTTCCCTCGCCGGGATTCGAACCCATGCTACTGAGATATCGTGACACCAAATCGCCTGCACTGTAGCCGTCCCGCTAGACCACACGACCACCTGGGCTTCATAAAATGAAGCTTTCGGTAGCCGGGTGTTACCTTTCCACGTCAGTTTTAATCTAGCGTCGCACTACAGTACATGATATATAAGGCATGAAGATGTTATTTTACAGATCAGCTAAATTATCTATAGTAAAGGATCCTACAAATTAATGTAAGATACAGTCACAGAAAATAATTATATTTATAAGTACGTCTGAGCCAGTGACAACTCTACAACAGATTTATCCATCAGCAGTGATGGTGATACATGGCTGTGTACATTATGTATATACAACTCGTCTAAACATCAACCCAACAATGTTAGATCTGTAAATATATATATACAAGTCTAAATTGAAAACAATGTTCAAACCTATGATTGCGTTGGATAAAACCGCAATTTTATACGTGTGCATGCAAAACAAATTTCTTGTTAGAGGGTCTAAATACAGCACAAACAACATTTTCCAAAAGACCAAAAAGTGAAAAGTATATTTTAACAAAACGCATTTGACTAACAGGTCGAACAACAAATGTTCTTAATTTTATATTTAGTATTTAGTATTTAGTATTTAGTATTTAGTATTTAGTATTTAGTATTTAGTATTTAGTAAAAAGGTTTTCTGTTTAGTATTTGGTTTGTATAAATATATATATAAGTACGTCTGAACCAATGACAACTCTACGACAGATTTTATCCATCGGATCACCAGTGATGGTGATACAAGGCTGAAAACACATTCTGTATACATAATTCGTCTAAATAACAGCCCATTAATGTTAGATCTGTAAATAAATATATATAATTGTCTCAAATTTAGCATGTATATATATATATATATATAAACAAGTCTAAATTGAAAACAACGTTCAAACCTATGATTGCGTTGGATAAAACCGCAATTTTATACGTGTGCATGCAAAACAAATTTCTTGTTAGAGGGTCTAAATACAGCACAGACAACATTTTCCAAAAGACCAAAAAGTGAAAAGGTATATTTTAACAAAACGCATTTGACTAACAGGTCGAACAACAAATGTTCTTAAACCCTGCTGACTGCTATTGGCGATTGCCAAATAAACGGATCACCGATGTAATAAATGGATCTTAATTATAAATTTGATACTAAACAGAAAACAATAAACTTGCGGAAAAGATGACATACCGCAAACAAAAGGTGCAAAGGTTTTTGTACACCATATCCGGATTTCGACAATTAATGTCTCTTCAGTGATGTTAGGAATCGAAACGGTATTTGGAAAGCCATAAAATTTACCTCAATTTAGGATAGACTCTTGAATTTTGAGGTATATATATATATATATAACTCGTCTCAAGTTTAGCCCAACAATGTTAGATCTTCATATTTGCGTTAGCGGGATTCGAACCTTGCTTTTGTGACATCGTGGCAACACCATCTGCACCGTGTCCAGTGTCCTAGAAAACATGTAGAAGGAGCCGACCCAATGTATTTTTATGTTTTGTGTGAAGTTTTTAGAAAGCTTACCGAGACATTTAGATATTTAGTTTACATTTCCAAAATTCGGTCTAGGTAAACAGATGTTAAACATACATATTTTATCACTTCCGTCCATACAATTAGGTAATACGTTTTAAACATAATATTCACACACAACAACCGAAAAAGGTTGCACTGCTACTAATATTTGTCTTGTAAAATATAAAACAAAATACTATCTAAATGTGTTTCAGCAATCATAACGATTATTGTAAGAATACGTCTAATGATAAGAATCCATCACGCACACAAACTAGATATAAGACTAGTCAATTTTAATTCTATTCTTAAACTGGATTTTTGTTGTTAAAACGTTTTCTTATCCTCCATTATCTTATGGGGAAAAGGAGACATTTTGTTGTTGTGGTCAGTGATTTAGACATTTCTTAATTTATAGATATCTATTATTTCTTAATTGTTTTAATGCTAATCATAAGTAGTATTCAATAGTCCTTTTGTGAGTCACGAATATTCCTTGTGTACCTATCTCTTGTCTTGAAAGCTATTTGATATCCTGGTTATGTTTGTTTTATCTTAACTTTGCAAACATAATCCTATAACTCTCAAAAACGTTATTGCATTCCCACAATCTTATGCTTGTTTTCCCCTAACTTAGTCCTCATTAATAATGAACAACATGAGTATGATATTATTTATCTATCAGAATCCCATCTTGACAAGTCAATTAATGATGACTAGATTAAATAAAAGGGTTTCAAAAACCTGTAAGATTAGATATAAATAGTTTACATAAAAAGTTATCTTTCAAATCGGCAAACAAAAAGTGGTATCATATGTGTTTCATCAACCGTTAAAAGCATAAATGCAGGTGTTTCCCAGGGATCGTTTTAAGGACCCTGTCTGTTTCTTATATATGTTAATGATATAGTAAATGCAATTGAAAAGGACATAACATTTGTTGCAGATGGCACTTCTTTATTTGTAATAGTAGACCATGCTCATGCTGTTGCAGCTGCTTCTATGAATGATGACTTGGATGTTATCTACAAATGGGCTAAAACATCGTCTTTTCAATATAACTCCAAGAAAACAAAACATAGTGTTTTTACTAGAAGGGAAAGGAAGCATCCGCCTGGGTTTTTTTTAAGGATTACTTAAAGCTTAAATTACTTAATGGTGAAGCGGTTGAAGAAATCATGATCACTCATCTTGGGAGAACGTTTCAGTCGTCAGCTTCATGGAACAAACATATTGATAATATTATGAAAATACATGTTCTCGGTTATCTGTTTTTCCATAAGTTAAACATTTGTTAGACAGGAATTCACATATACGTATTTACTATGCTTTTATCAGACCAATATTACAGAAGAGTGACGTCGTTTCGGGCAACTGCATGTAACATGAGTCCGAGCTTTTTGAAAATATTCAAATAGAACTGTTACAATTATAATTGAACTACTGCGTAATTCCTAAAGACATAACTTTATATTGAAATAGAATTACAAACTTTCGAGAATATAAGAAATAAACATAAGTTTATACTGATTGATAAATTATCAAATGGGATGACACCAGGATACTTAAATGAATTAGTTAAGCCATACTTTTCCAGACAAACCTCACATACTTTGAAAAATGAAAATTATACTTGTCACCTCCACTTGCTGATCATGATTATGTCTGTTTGTTTTGCTAACACATTGTTGTCAATATAATGGAATGCTATATGACTGTCATACACGTGAGAGGTTTAGCTAGCTGTAAAACCAGGTTTAATCAACGAATTTCTACATAAGGAAATGCCTGTACCAAGTCAGGAATATGACAGTTGTTTTCCATTCGTTTTCTGTGTTTGAGCTTTTGATATTGCCACATGATAAGGGACTTTCCTTTTTAAATTTTCATTGAAGTTCGGTATTTTTGTTGTTTTACCTTTTGCTAGAACTAACTTTTATTTCAATAGATTCATCCCTTCCGCTATAAGGCTTTGGAATTATCTCCTCTAAGTATGAAAGAATTCCGAAGTTTATCTATATTTAAAAATAGACTACACAAATGTGACAGGACTGATAAAATATCTAAACCCTTCAATTATGGGATAAGCAAATATAACACCAGTCATTGTCAACTTAGAAATAATGCTAACAACCTAAAATTTGTTCAACATTTGTTATCAGAGGATACTATTATTCAAACTTTGATCACCCCGTTGAAGATAACAAGCATTTATTTTATATTTGCCCTAAGTACAATGATGGAAGACTGATCTTACTTGATTCCATCATAAAATAGTTGATAATAATGTTGAAATAAATATTCACTTATTTAGAAATCTATTATTTTCTTATGATATAAACATTGCTATTTTCAAATCTGTAAATAGTTATATCGAACGGTGACCTATAGTTGTAAACTTCTATGCCATTTGGTCTCTGGTGGAGCGTTGTCTCATTGGCAATCATATCACATCTTCTTTTTTATATATCAGTGACACTCATCGTTTTATTTGCAAAACATCTTTTAGTTGCACAGTTTTTATCTTTTGTTTCCAATGCTATTTCTTTTGTTCCACTACGTGTGCCTAATGGTTCTTTCAAAAAAAAAATTTGTATATATTTAGAATGACTTATAAATCGTGTTAAAATACATGTGCAAAGGTACTTGGGTAACTTATGATTACATTCATATACACTTGAATATAACAAATATTTGGTACTTAACACTGTAAACACGTTCTTGTTTGTTTGTGCTCATAGTAGCATCCATTAATCCACTGTTCAAAAAGGGGAAGTAAATAAAAACTGACAAACCAAACGCTCGACTATATCAAACAATGGGAACGGATGGAAAACAACTGTAATATTCCTGTCTTTGTACACATTTTCCGAAGAAACAAAATGGTTGATTTAACCTGGTTTTATAGATATTTCCTTATATTTAAAAAATTGTGTGTGAAAAAACCCAAGCATACACTATTGGTTAACGTGACAATAATTGGAATCCAGCAGCCAAAATTATGTAAACATACATCATATATATATATATACAACATAACTAAACAGAATAATCCATAATGAAAATTAGATGATTTATACCTTGTACATGTAATGTAGAGACAACTTTACTTAATCCTTCTCATATCCGAATGAATGAAATATGTTTAAAATAAAAATTAATAAAAATATACCAATATCAGATTTTTAATTAACTGCATCATGCAACAAGAAAGAAGAAAGAAAGGGTGGTATTGACCACCGAATCGTGTATTTTAATGCTTAATTTCATATACCAAAGTGATCATACAAAAACTTGAAACGTGACTTTTGAGATACACAGCAAAACTGGATTTTGACATTTAAATATCCAGGACAAGAGTTAAACGTTTCACAATTTTGATAAACCTGATCAGTTCAGTTGAATATTGCTTATCAAATAAATATTTAATTTTGATAACAGGGAAATCGTTATTCAATTATGTTGATTTGCATTGCAGTTTATTAACATTTATTTTTTGTTGTTGTATCAGGTCATGTTAAATTGATTTTATATTAATGATCTCGAATTCACATTATATTTCATTTGTCTGAAATATTTATTTACGCCTTTAACTTGTTCAATTATGAATTTATATTTGTTCAATACTTTTCCAATATTTGATCATTTATTAGTATATATAATAAAATGACAAGTAAGTAATTCATTTTGATAACCGGGATCAATCCGTTATCTACATTCTGTTTACAAAATGACCACATCAAACCTTGTTGCCTTGAACCTTGCCACGTTATTTGGTAGTCAAAAGAAAGTAAAATTATTATTTCAGGACTGCGTTCGGACTTTCAAATGTAAACATTTTTATTGTTTATGGTTTAAATTGACTATTTGTAATATTGTTTCAGATCGAATTTGCGTTTTGTGATGAAATGGCTAAAATGACTTTTAGTGGGATACCCGTCTGTGGGGATGATATAGAAAGTTGGGAAACCATTTTTTTTTTCACGTCATCTTTTTATGTACTAAACCACACGAACAAGTAACATCAAGTTTGATGTCACGATATCAATTTATGAAATATTTGGTTTTGTTGCATGAATAACCAATATATGAGATATTGGGTTTTAAGTTAGTGGACGAGAATCTAGCTGACAGTTCATTTACATTCAAGTTAGCACTCCAGTACAATAAACATAAACATGTTGGTAAAATTCCAAATTCTTTAATCACTCCAAATATAAGTATTAAGCAGTATTAAATATCATTAAATATTAACCAAACATGATACATACTTTTACATCTAATCCGAGCGCAGTTCATGTTTTGTCGTCGGCATATCCAAACGGAGTCCTATAATAAATTAATTTTACTTTTTAAATACATTATCAAAACGAATTATTCACCTGTGTCTTTATAATACATACTAATTACGGATTAAATAGAAATATTGTAAAATGACCATAATTATTGTACAAATATAAATTTATAATCTAACATTTTCAAGGTGTAAATGAATATTTCGGACACATTAAATATAATGTGAATTTCGACATCATAATAACTAAATCAATCAAATATGACTGATACAATAAAAAGTAAACGTTAATCAACATGATTTGATAACGGCTTTCCTGTTATCGAAATTCAATATAAATTTGATAAGCAATATTTTATTGAACTCACGAGGTCTATTAATATGTTTAACGCTTAACTCTTTACATGGATATTGTACTGTCAAAATCCAATTTCATCCTATTTCTCAAAAGTCATGTTTCAAGTTCTTGTACATGTTGTATGATTACTTTTGAATATGAAATGAAGCACAAGTATCACAGAAATATAACCTTTGCGTTGTTATGATAATTCCGACAGACCGTAGAGGAGGAACATTTTGTGTGACTGCACCTGTTTTAAATATCTATAATGACACTGTTTAATCAATTCAATCTAGGTAAATGTTACGGAAATACACAGTAAACGTAATCCTCAGTTAACGTAATTTGATTGGATAATGAAAATTCATAAAAATGTTTAGATGATAATAGAAATCAGTGATCATATTAAAGAAGATGGTCAAACTAAGTGCTAGCGTGGAATGTTGTGAGTTACACATAATTCATAAGTTACCAAAAAAGGAATGACAAATTTTTTGAACAACATTCAAAAACAATGTATTAATCATTTGCTAAGGGAATGGTCATTATTTATCAGCTGAGGGGGTCGGTTCAAATTTTTTACATTAAAAAGTTTTATTGGTAATTCTTATCAATCACATAATGACCCCCCCCCTCCCCTTAGAACATAGTTTCAAAAGTTTGACCCCTCAATAAAAATCCCTATTGCTTAACAGTTGCGAGAAGATGATGATAGCAAGCTACATAACAGGCATTGACTTGAAAAATAGCTATATGAGAAGTATGTGGACATTGATACTATCTGTACAGCAGAAAGAGATTTTCCTTGATTGCAGTACTCATTTTATTTGATTTTGTACTGATTTTTCATAATACATTCTACACTATAGTTATGTTATTTTTTATATAAAGTAGCTTGAACTAATTAATTTGATAAAGATAATCTTTTTTGTCTGGTTAGCAGTCAGATGTAAGTCATATTCTGTAAATACTACATTGCCTTGATATTTCATCATGACCTTCAATATTCTTTGTTTTGAAGCTGATGCAATTAATTTTAGTAAACATTTTTCAGTTTTATTCTGCTTTGAGAAAAACCCTGATTAAAACATAAAGTTTTTTCTTCTTGATTTTTTTTCTCAAATATGAATATCTGACACATGCAAGAAGAAAAATGGACAAAATAAGCATTAAAATGAAGAAATGTATATTGCAATTTAACTTGAACCTTCGTGTACAGAATTAAGTCATACCTATACAGACTGTCCCTGATTTTGAAACTGATAATCCTTAAAAAGTAAAGCTTTTAAAGGCACAATGAGCCAAATTTGTTTATATACATGAGCATGTGTTAAATGAATGGAATGACGTAAAATGAAAAAATAAAAACAAGAAAATTAATTCTTGGTTCCAATTTATTTGACTGCAACCAATAATTGTACAAATTATATATATATATATATATATATATATATATATATATATAATATAACCTTTCAATAACCCGTTTTAATCTATATTATGAAGAAATTAATGTACATTTCATGTCCGACACAGAATTATTTGTGAATCAAAATACATAAAAAAAACGAAACATGTCTCAATTCCTTTAATGCCTTTATTAAAATTTTGATGTTTTATAAATGTTTCGTTGACTTAAAACTTTCTCAATATATAGTTATTTTTATTTCAATCCCACTCTAGGAAGTGCAACTGAAAATAACACATTACATATCACTGATTTTATGGTTCTGGTCCTTCCTGGATCAAATATGTACATGATTTATTTGAGATAAAGCAATATTAATCTAGTTTTATAGTTATATGAAAATTCAATATTTCATTTCAATGTGAAAATGTTTAACGAAATTCCAGTGTATTGATTTTGATGTGTGAATGCCATGCTGCTCAACAAGGGTAAATAATTGGGACATTAAATGTTCCAATAATTTGAACATTAAATATTCTTTTTCTTATTCGATATCTTTTTAATACTTTCATAAAATCATTATACCTATTAACATGTGATTTTAGAGTGTACACATCTTTTACAGTCCTACATCTTTCCCAAGAAATCGCATCAAAATGATTTTAACACTTTAGAAAGTTGAAATACTCATGTTCAGAAACTTTTCCAACTCATTATTTCCTGTGGTCAAAACCAGGGACAAATGTTTCATACAGTTGTTAATCTTAAGATAAGTCGGATTGTAAATTTTCATATCCTATGGATAATTAGGAGATAATGAACCATAACAGTTGACTGTGATAAGGAGTGATCAGATTCACTACACTTGAGAGATTAGGCATCCTGCTAGTGCCCTACACTATCAAAGATTTGAAGATGAAAAGAAATTATTTAAAGATTGCACACTCACTTCAATATCGTCAACAATTTATATGCGTGTCAGACATAAAAACTTTCATTGTGTGACCCCCAGTAAAATGATTTTTTTACGGCAACCCCCTCCTCCAGCTAAATAATGTTTTTGGTAATAACCCCCCCCCAAAAAAAAAAATAAAATGCACCGACCCCCTCAGCAGATAAATAATGACTGTTCCCTATAGGTGCACCAAAGAAAGATATTTATCAACATACTTATCTTCTACAATATTGTTATATGATGAAAGAAGTTTAGTTATAAAAAAAAAGAATTAAGTTGCAATGTGTGCAAATAACCGCTATAAAAATACTGTTCAACTGTCAAAATCAGCTGTTCACCATGGCTCTAATTTGAAACTGACTATATTTTCTGAAAACACTAAATGTCTATTGTAGTAGGTGTGTACACAAAAATGAAAGTAAACAAAAACAGTCTTCTATTTGACAAGAAGAATTTTTATTAATTCTAAAGTTATCAAAGGATAAATATCGATTAAATAAAAAGCAGTTATAACATCTGAATTAGGTGATTATGCTGTAAATATGAAAAAAATCATTACGTATAAAACAAACAATTGTGCGAAAGTGAAAACAAGTATGTCCTAGTTCCGTGGTAAAATATACGCCGGGAAATACGAATGAAACGAATGAATGAAGGCTAATAGTGTTACGATCTGTAATCTTTGTACCACACTGCCTCTAGCCAAGAAAAAAATATTTTGTCCCAAAAATGGAATAAAATATAAATGCATGCTTTCATTTAAACATACAGAATGAGAAACACATGATATATTTTCAAGAAATAATTATCACAAGCACATGTCTTTCATTCATGCAAACGTAAAATATTTTAATCCCCTAATTTCGCGCAAATAAAATGAGCTCAATTTTATATACCAAAGTGGTGATGCAAGAACTTAAAACGCGACTATTGAGATATACAACAAAATTGGATTTTGACATTTAAATATCCAGGAAAGAGTTAAACGTTTTACAATTTTGATAGACCTGGTTAGTTCAGTTAAATACTGCTTATCAAATTTATATTAAATTTCGATAAGAGGGAAATTGTCATTCCATTATGTTGATTTGCATTGCAGTTTTTTAACATTTATTGTTTTTTATTGTATCAAGTCATATTCAATTTATTTCATATTAATGATCTCGGAATTCGTATTAAATTTCAGGTGTCCGAAATATTCATTTACTCCTTGAACTTGTTCGATTATAAATTTATATTTGTTCAATACTTATGGTTGACTTTTCAATATTTCTCTTTGATCAGTTATTAGTATGTATGATAAAATGACAGGTAAGTAATTCATGTTGATAACCGGAAATAATCTGTTATCAAAATTTTACAAAATAACCATTACAAACTTTGTAGTTAGCAAATGTTATTTGTTAGTCAAACGAAAGAAAACAAAATATTTCAGGGCTGCGTTCTGACTTTCCTATGTAAGCAGATTTGTTGTTTATGGTTAAAATTGACTGATTTGTAATATAGTTTCAGATCGAATTTGCGACGTTTCGTAGTGAAATTGCTTAAAATGTCTTTGAGTGAGATACTCGTCTGTGGGGATGATATAGAAAATTGGGAAACCATTTTTTTCACGTCATCAATTTATGTACTAAACAACACGAACAAGTAACATCCGGTTAGATGTTACGTAATCAATTTATGAAATAAATGAATTGGTAAAAATCCAAATGCTTTAATAAGTCCAAACATAAAAATTAAAAGTATTAAAATCCATTAAATAAAAACAAAAATAACACATACTTTTACATCTAATCCTAACATTTTCCAGGATTAAATTAATATTTCGGACACTTTAAATAGAATGTGAATTTCGAGATCATAATAATGAAACGAACAAAATATGACTAGATACAATACAAAAGTATACGTTAATAAAATGTAATAGAAATCAACATGATTGGATAACGGATTCCCTGTTATCGGAATTCAATATCAATTTGATTAGCAATATTGTATTGAACTCACCAGGTATATTAAAATGTATTAATGTCAAACTCCAATTTCAGCCCAATTTTCAAAAGTCATGATTCAAGTTCTTGTATGATTACTTTTGAATATAAAATGTAGCACAACAATACAATATCACAGAAATAATTCCTTACTTATCTTAGAGTGCGCTGTTATGATAAATCTGGCACGCCGTAGACATGGTAGAGGAAGAACATTTTATGTAACTGATGACTCTATTAAAATGATTCAATTGTCAGTGTTGTTACGGAAATCCACAGTTAATGTAATCCTGAGTTAACGTAATTTGATTGGATAATGGCAATTCATAAAAATGTTGTGTTGATATTTGAAATCAGTGATCCGATAAAAGAAGAAGGTCAAACTTAGGACAATCGTAAATGATATGAATTACACATAATTCATCAGTTATCAGAAAAGGAATTACAAAAATGAGATAATTTTCTTTGAACAATATTCAGGAATATTGTTTAAATCATGTGCAAAAGGTGCGCCAAAGAAAGATATATTTTCGTTATGATGGCATAAATCATCGACATGTTTATGCAAATAAATGTGTTTTGATGAGTGTGTCCTTTATTCAAACATGTACATGTGATTTACATTACTAATCCGATGACAAAACAGAATATTGTAAAGTACATTGAAGGCTTATTTAACGATGTATTTATCAACATACTTATGTTCTCAACTACAATAGTGTTATATGGTGAAACAGGTTGAATTGTATAAAAAAATGATGAAATAAATAAGTTGCAATGTGTGCAAATAACCTCAATAAAAATTCTGCTCAACTGTCAAAATCAGCTGTTCAATGCTATAACTTGAAACTGACTATATTTTCTGAAAACGATAGAATCAACACACTCTGTATGAAGTAAGTGTGTACACAAAAATGAAAGTAAACAAAAACAGCCTTCTAGTTGACAAGAAGAATTTTGGTTAATTCTGACGTTATCAAAGAATAAATATGGATTAATTAAAAGCAGTAATAACATCTGAATAAGCTGATTATGTACAAATATATAAAAAAATCATTACGTTTAAAACAAACAACTGTGCGAAAGTGAAAATAAGTATGACCTAGATTCGCAGTAATATATATGCCGGAAAATACGAATGAAACGAATGAACGAAGGCTAATTGTGTAACAATTTATAATCTTTTCTCACCGTTTCTCGTCAAGAAAAAAAAAAATCTGTCCCAAGAATTGGAATAAAATATAAATGCATGCTTTAATTTAAACATATAGAATTAGAAACACATAATATATATTCAAGCAATAATCATCACAAGCACATGTCTTTCATTCATTCAACATATAATTTATCGAAATATATTCGAGTTAATTCTACTTCTTTGAGGTAGCCAATACACTAACGGAACTTCTAATCTTTGTGGATTTGTGCAGATTCTCTGTTTCATCTTTCGTTATTTTTTAGGAGTCTTCTTTCAGTTCCGAATTTCGATTTTGCGATGAAAAATCCAAAATGTTTTTTTCTAAATTTGTTTTTACGTGTTGATTTCTTTTCTGTGAATTAAGTTTCCAATTCCAAAATGTTTGATCTTTTTGATCATCAATTTTTGTCTCGCCTGCCACGCTGTCGCAGTATGCGAAACTTATAAGGATTACTATCCGGCGGCGGTGTAAACTATTTGTATAAAGCTTTATTATTTAGAAGGTAGAAATGGATGCTCATACCTTTAAAAACAGTCAATTCTCGACCAGTTTCATGCACTCACACATACATATTTCAAAAATTCAGATGTATGGTTCTTACCGACCCATGATAGGCTCTTTGATATCATTTGTAATTATTTTGGACACAACTATCAAATTTTAACTTTCATAAAATTTGGGAATAGTAATATAATCAGCCAAAGAACCCAATTAAAATCCTTGAAAAGAAGTTGTTGTGATTTTACAATTCTGATTGATGAGTTTTATGATTACAGATGATTAAACACATCTGATTAGACGTGTTAGGAAAGTCAATACGATTTTGACGCTGATATTAAATCGGCTATATTGAAACCTTCTCAAAAAGCACAGCTAATCATTCATTATAGTTACCTGTATGGGTTTGTTTGATAAGGCTGGGACGATTTTTAAACATTAAAATAATAACAATATATTCCGAAATACACCGAGGAGGATCCAGCAAAATAACACGATCATTATTAATATTATTATCATAAAATTGCATTGTTTCATAGTAGTGATCGATTTAGTTTAAGATCGTTGTTCCTCCACTTTTTACTATTTTGTTGAACGACTACAAGAATAATCCGCAAAGTGATCAAAATAAATGAATAAAAAAACACTGCAACCAAATCACATCCGAATCCGATTTTTTACTCTACATCAACCTTTGTATAAAATGTTCGTTTATTTGAATTATATTTGAAATATACTTTTCATGTCGGGGCCTTTCATAGCTTTTATACAGGATGGGTTTTGCTCCTTGTTGAGGGTCAAACGATGACGTATAAATGCAGACATTAACGTCATTTGGGTTCTGTTGGAAATTTGTCTACTTTGGCAATCATACCACGTCTCCTTATTCTATATCATTTTCTAGAATAGGGAAATGTGTAGCTTTAAATTCTCATAAAAAAAACTATAAATTTGTCTACTTGACAATTTAAAAAAAAACGAATAAAACAAAAGCGAATTCAATTATCTTTATCTTTTCATTTGGTCTAGAAAGGTCACTCTGGATATTTAATGTAATGCTGAAAAGGGACAATACCTAAAAGACGTTAAAACGTGTGAATTAATTATTTTAATTCACATTTGTACTGACATGTTCTTTCTATCAACTTTTGTCAGTCAGTTTTTCGGACAAAAGAGGTTATCGAATTAAGTTTTAAAAGATTACTACATTTGAGCACTATTCAAGCATGTTAAATTTACGTTTCGGTGAAGGTTCGGAATTTTTTTTCCTGGCTTCCTCCACCAACAAAACAGAGCACCACGATTTAATTAAGATATTGTTGAAAGTGGCGTTTAACTTTCATATGTAGAAGTTTGTTTTATTATCTTTGTGTCAGGAGGATATTTTGAAAATGGAATATTCATTGTCACCTCTTGCAAACCTGCTAAATTATATGTCGGGCAACTTTTTTTCGATTTCCTTCATTTTAGTTTTGCCTCACATTCACTATCTACTCCGCTTTCTCAATTGGACGATATATAGTGATGAGTGGATGGGTCCATCCGTCCATTCTTTCGTTCATTCGTCCTTCTGTTCATTCATTGCATTCATACCCAGATAGTAGTATACTACTATCTGGGTAGTAGTAGTAGTCTACTATACTGCTACTACTACCCAGATAGTAGTATACTATAGTATACTACTATCTGGGTATGAATGCAATGAATGAACAGAAAGTAGTAGTATACTATAGTATAGAAAAAGAAAATGCAAAAACTAAATAGAAGAATTTACGAATGTCAAGTTTATGTCGAACACGCCATCAGACGTTTAAAAACATAAAGGGTTGTCGGAACACTGTGGAGACATCCAAGACACGAATCAAATCAAATTGTTGAATTATATGCTGGACTTGTGGAGAGACAAACTAAGTTATTTGACTATTAAACATATTCTACTCATATCATTTAATGTATATATTTGGACTTGTGGCCGTAAAATCCGTCATTCCCATTCTTGACCCTTACATATATCTTTTTTAAAGTTTTTTTTTACACTCCTAAATCAAACAAATACAAATGAATGTATACAGATCTACGAAAGGCCAATGCATTTTGAGAAAGTCCACACTTAAATCTTGTATCGGTATTGTTATTTAACATCAGCGCAGTATGTAAATTCCTTTCCTAACACGTCTATTAAGATGGTCAATTCAAAAGACGAAAATTGATCGGCTACATATGGGCATGTATAAACAGAGAAACAAAATGTTGATGAAATGTTGATTAAAACCGATGCTGACATTAATCTAGTCGGCTATACTTGCAACACAGCTCTTTAGAAAGCTTTAGACAGTGGTTATGTGGAAATTGCTGCAATTCTCATTTCAAAAGGTCCTTTTATGCATTTGGGGGTCATCGTTACATTCTGCACGCAGGAAAGGTGACCGACATATCGTTGAGCTCATCATAGATCACGGTGTCGATATCAATAAAAGAGACAACACAATTGACTGCTTTTGATGGTATGAAGCATCCATTTCATATAAGTTTCGCATACTGCGACTGCCATGGCAGGCGAGAACTCCTCTTTTGATAGCATGTTCAGATGTACAGGAAGTTCTTGTTTATTTTCATTTGGGTAAATTTAGTGAAAGTTATCATAGCCATAATATGGGAGATACTCCCCTCTCAGCGGCATGCCGGAGTGGAGTTAAGATCTTTGTAGAGAAGTGTAAAAGTAATGGAGCCAATGTAAACAAAGCCACAGCGAATGGATGGGCCGTGCTCATGTCGGCTTGCAAAGTTGGTTTTAAAACAATCACTTATTTGCTTATCAAGGATGACGCCAAAATAAATACTACCAACAGTTGCTCTACCCCACTTATGTTTGCATGTGAAAATGGTTATACAAAGTTAGTGTTATCGTTTAAAAAAAAAGGTACCAATATATTTTTTAAGTTACCATATATTAATTGTCTACTCTTTTGATAGCTTGTGCGAAGGGACATGACGAAATAGCAACATTACTTCTCCACAAGATCTCAAATGCAAATTTGTCCGACAGTAAGGGATTTACACCGTTGATATTAATATACCGTATGGGGCATGTAAGACTTTGTAATTATTTGATTGATAATCAAGCAAATGTTAACCAGGCAACAGAAGATGCATTTTATATGTGAGCACGGATATTATTCAATTATAGATGCACTCATAAATAAAGGAGTCAATATCGAAGTGACAAATAACGAAGGATGGGCACATTTGATGATAGGCTGCCAATACTGACACACTGAAATTGAACACAGAAAATAATGTGTTTCATACTATATATATTTAGGAATTAATATTTCGGAAAATTCACAGAGGCAAAAAAAATAATCTTTATATTAAAGCACGTAAATCCAGTTACAAGTTGAAAAAGGGTTTGACATGTTTAAATTCATCTGTTTGCACACTATTACCATTAAGCCAATTACCCTTTATGGCAGTGATAAATGGAGAATACTCAATCTTACTGAAAAGAAAAAAAAAAGCCAGGAAATATATGACCTTTATATAAGGATTGGGATTGTGAAGATCTTCTTATAAGGTTCTGTAAATATGTTCTTGGTGTCAACAAAAAACTTACCCATATTTCAGTCAGTACTTGCATCTCATATATCCCAGTGAACTTGAAATTAAGGATACTACTGATACAAGAAGGACTGCTTCATACCTTGATCTTTTCCTCAATATTGACACAGATGGACGACTTCACACTAAAATCTATGACAAACGGGATGATTTCAACTTCCTAATTATCAATTTTCCATTTCTCAGCAGTAACATACCCTCGGCTCCGTCATATGGTGTTAACATATCTCAGTTGATACGTTATGCTCGTGCATGTTCACACTATACTGACTTCATATACAGGAGTGTGCTCCTTACGCAGAAACTGCTTCAACAGTTATGAGGAGGAAAGATTAAAATTGACACTCCGTAAATTTTATGGACACCATCACGAATTGGTTGATCTATACGATGTGTCTGTGTCTAAACTAACTAATGACATTTTTACCACGTCTTAGATTGTGGTTTAACATCTATGTCGTCTGTCTTCTAAGTACCGAACGTGACCTATTCCCGAATATGACTGTTATACCGAGTG
This sequence comes from Mytilus coruscus, assembly GCA_017311375.1. NCBI lineage: Eukaryota > Metazoa > Mollusca > Bivalvia > Mytilida > Mytilidae > Mytilus > Mytilus coruscus. The sequence goes on from CM029604.1 coordinate 78,039,020, forward strand.
TGAATTTGCATTGCTAAGCCTATACGACGTGCCTCGGTATTTTGTACATCCAACATTTATGTATTTATTTTTGATGTTTCTGTTATGGTTTCGGTTGGATAATGTGTTATGTCTTATCGTTTGTAATCCAAATAATTATAAAATAGCCTTTCAATACCATCATTGTCATGAAAATTGTTTGGACTGGTATTGTGAAAATAATTGTATAAAGTTCGAGATTGCATGTTCGTTACGTAAGTGCGTCACTGTTTGTGATGTTCTGTGGTGTCTGTCGTTGATGGAAGATGTTCGTTGTTGTTCTGCGGTTTTGCATGTTGTGTCGACTATTATATTATTTGTTTGTGCGTTTCTCTGTGATGAGTGTTCTTGCGTGTGTTTGTGTTGTACTTCTGTCACGTAGTGTTGTCATTTTAGCGACGTTTTTTAACATTGTCATATAAGCAGGAGGTTTGGCTAGCCATAAAACCAGGATCAACCCACCATTTTTTCTTAAAATGTCCTGTACCAAGTCGGGAATATGGCAGTTGTTATCAAATAGTTTGTTTCTATGTATGTTGGCGTTTGTTTTTGTTGCACTTCAGTGTTCCTGTTGTTCCTTTGTTTTCCTCTTATAGTTGATGTGTTTCCCTCGGTTTTAGTTTGTAACCCGGATTTGTTTTCTCTCCATCGATTTATGACTTTTGAACACCGGTATACTATTGTTGCCTTTATTTACTTATCTAGCTGTGCTAGCTGAGTTGGCCCTGTATCCAATTTATATACCACTTGCAACATGTATTTTTATGTATTGGCATAGAGTGGAATCAAAACCAAGCAGTCTGATTGAGTCAGCATATGCAGAATATAAACTTTTACATAATGAAAATATATTTTCATGGTATACTACTGTACAAGTGCTTGCAGATAAACTAAAGATAAATTTGGCAGTTGTTGAAAATTGGGACAAGGAAAAGTTCAGAATATATATTAAAAATGCCTGAGAGAAAATTTTCTAAAGTTTTGGGAACACCAAAAAGAGTCGGGCTTGGACTCTGGTAAACTTACCACATTTTTTAGATTAAAAACTAGCTTCCGACGAGAAGCCTATTTAAGTATCTTTGATTTTAAATCCCGTAATGTTATAACAAAATTTAGATTAAGTGCCCACCAATTTCGTACAGAAACTTGGCGATACGAAAAAAAGAAAATAAATGAACAATTAGTGCCGCTGAAAAGAGAAGATCGATTATGCACTTATTGCGAAGTTGAGAATGAACAACATTTTATGATCGAATGTCCACTCTATGCTAATGAACGTCAACAAATGACAAATAGAATTGTTCAATTACGTCAAAGCTTTTCATTGTTAAACAATTGGCAAAACTTTTATTGGCTTTTCAATAATGAAGACAAAACCATTTCATGCATATATGTATACTTACAAATTTCATGCAAACTAATTATGAAAAAAGAAACCAGGACATTCTTTAAATATATGTTTGTTTTTTTCTCAATCGATTTATGACTTTTGAACACCGGTATACTACTGTTGCCTTAATTTACATATTATTTCTGTAAACATTTTGTATTATGACATCATACAAAAGATTTAAACTGTACTTAAATCTTTTAATATAACTACTAAAATAACATCATATGTCAGAACATAGTTTATATTATTGCTATCTCTATTTGGATCATTCTATTCTTATAACATGTATGTATCTGTATGCCCCACAAGGGCTCCGAATTGGAAATAAAATATGTTTAATGTTTAATGTTTAAACTCTTCTAAGTATAGCATTTACATCGATAATTGACAATTACCAGTTTACCATTGTGCGATCGAATAAAAATATTATAAATGTTATGAGATAGTCATATACATTTTATAATGAATTGAACAAAGTAATTATACTAAATTTGTTAATGTGATGCGTAATATGAAATGTGAGTTACAATGGCGTAAATATGAATTGTAGTCGTTATGATTAATAAATTTGAAATTATGATTATGAGTAGCAAGTGGAAAATATGAATTTAGTTGGATGTATATGTAATATTGAAAATGTTATCTGAAAAGTTGCAAATGTGAGTTATCAATATGTGAATATGATATGTTTTATTCAGTTTCATATGTTAAAATGAACCGAACATCGAAATTTGGGGTTTCGTGTCATAATTAGGCAGTTCTAAATTGTAAACATGTGATATCAAGGTGTAAATAGTATATTTATGGTAATACATAACTTCTTATTGCAGTATTAATATAAAAATTCTAAAGAAAATTATAGCTTACAACACTGTAAATACTAGTTATGAATACGTAAATAAGGTTTTAGATATTGTTACCGGGATACAAAATTCGTATTGAACATTCCAACATTTGAGTTATTTGTATTTGCAAAAAAGTAGTTTTTTTAATTAATACTGCAACAAGTAGTTAAGTATTACCATAAATATACTATTTACAATTTGATATTACATCTATACGATTAAGAACTGTCTAAGCATGACATAAAACCCCAAATTTCGATTTTAGTCGTTAATATTAATACATTTGAAATTATGATTATGAGTTGCAAGTCAAAAATATGATTTTTGTAACGAAAAATTTGCTCAAAATTATTATTTAAAAAGTAGATTTGAAGAATAATAACCTGCAGGTTATTTTTTTCGATGAGAAATTGTAGGATGAAAATTATTGTATATTTTGATACTACTGTCTTTTTGTTATTTCTGTCGTTGATTTGCTGTCCTTAATCATTAATGTATTCATATCTTTTATAACATTTCAATTCTAGTATTGAAGATCACACGAATAACATCGACATGCCAGTTCAAGCAGCAAACATTTAAATAGTGCTTCATATTATAGTTTCAATCTTTTATTATGCTTAAATTGTTCATTTTTAAGTATTCAATGGAGACTTATTTTAGAAATGAAGACTCTAAATAGACTTTATTCAGCAAGTATATAAATAGAAAATAGACATATCAAAGTTAACTTTACAGCAGTGGTTTTTGCATAAAGTATCAACCATCTTTCTTTCAGATTTAGATGTAGATGGATGATGGTTGATTTAATTTTAACGTCCAGTGGCAAATATCACATGCATATAGGACGAGAACATATTAATGATATATGAATATAAAACCTGCTTTGTACAAGACCGAAAATCCTGAAATTAGTATGCGTTGTTCATAAGGTAACATCAACATGAAGACATGTCATCTTGTTTGGAGACGTTTTTCTGATTCCGTGTGGAATATCGTTGCCCCGTATTACTAAATGCAAAGTTTTTGGCGTAGAAACACCAAATGCCGATTTTTAATTGGGTTCGACACATGCTTTGGTCGAACCTATGACTTCCCGGCCACAAGGCAAGCATTTTACAAATACATCATATGGTGCTGTTTACCTTTTAGAATTGGAAATGATAATATCTTGAAAGAAAGGTAAAAACGGAATGAATTAGCAATTTGGATGCATTTGATATGACTCAATTAGATTAAATTGTAATATATTAAACATCCCTTAACAAAGACTTTTGATGTCGAAATAACGAACCGCCGACTTATTTCTTAAGCATTTTTTTTTTGTGTGTTGTTTAAATTTTGTTGTTTGATTTTCCGTTTTATGACTAGGTTTCAATTTTTTTAAAGTATAAAAACCTCAGTATTCATGACCAAAACGTAACAATTTGAAATAGATCAGTTTTATTTATATTTTCAATACAAAAGATAGGCAAGAACGTATTGACAGACAAACACAGCCATTAACATAAACTTTCATTGTATTTCAAGATATATTTATTTGTTTACAAATTAAAAATAAAATCAGATTTACATTACAATATAGCATAATTAAATGTCAATATTTATTTGCGCTTTTCCATTTTGCAACTAAAATGGAGCGTTTTACATAAGAAATGAACACCATAGATATAAGAAGATGTGGTATGAGTGCCAATGAGACAACTCTCCATCCAAGTCAAAATTTATAAAAGTAAACCATTATAGGTCAAAGTACGGTCTTCAACACGGAGCCTAGGCTCACACCGAACAGTAAGCTATAAAGGGCCCCAAAATTACACCAATGAATCATTAATTAAAGATTCAGTAGGTTACCGATGTGCAAGTCTCGTAAATCGATTACAAAGAGACAAATTAAGTTAACAAGCAAAACCTAAGGTAATCGCATGCACTCTCAAAGGTGAGTGACCGGATGCGTCTATAGGTAGGCGAATCCTGCAAAGCATGTATCACCAGCCAATCGAATCCATACTTAGCCAAAATGTCACAATCGGGAAACGGACACAAGGTAATATTACACATCAGACGACTAAACTTGTATCTAAAGATTTGAGGCCATAAAAATATGTCGCTAGTGAGTTGACACACCAACACATCGTATCGTGTCAACCAATTCGTAATGGTGATCGTAAAACTTATGTAGCGTCGATTTCAATCGGTCTTCCTCGTAACTCTGTGGGGCAGTGTTTGTGTGACGAGCGCATCCCTATTTATGAAGGCTTATAGTGTGAACATGGACAAATTTAACGTATTTACAGAGATATTACAACGCTATACGATAGAATAAAGGTTTATCTTGTTGTTGAAAAATAAGAATTTGACAACTGGAAAGGTTAAATCATCACGATTGTCATAGATTTTAGTTTGAAGTAGTTCATCTGTGTTGATATCAAGGAAAAGATCAAGATATGAATCTAGCCTTTTAGTTTCGGTAGAATCCTTAATATCAATTTCTTTGGGATATATAAGAAGTAAGCGTTCATTGAAATGATGACTATAAAGTAAAATTAAAGAACTTTTCTAGAAGATTTTTAGTTTTTTTGTCTTTGAGCAGTTTCTATATAAAACTTCTGCATCTTATGAGTATAAAACAAGTCTGTCAGGAGTGGTGCTCATTTAGTACCGATCGGAATATCGACTGTCTGCTGAAATATAAATACACCAACCTCAACAAATATTTTATTGATAAAAAAGTCCAGCATTTTGATGATGTCGTCTTCGGTTATGTTTCATAAACAAACGAGAGGCGAAAGATACCAAAGAAATATTCAGGAAGATAAGTCGAAAACGAACTGACAATGTCATGGCAAAAAACAAAAAAAACAGTATAAAAAACGCAACATAAAAAACTAAAGACGTAGCGACACCAATTTATAAAAAAACGGGGTGAACTCAGGTGATCAGGAAGGGTAAGCAGATGTAGCAACCGTCGTGTTGCTCCTGACAGTACAAACCCAATAATAGATTAATCGGTACGTCACATTCAAGTTTTGGTAACAATAAAAAAAATTCTAAAATAGCACCATCACTAGTTTCGCTGGATTTCTTTATTTTCTAAATCATGTTTTTGTGCATCGAAACGATCTAGTCGTTATAGTATTCACATGTCGATGACATATTCATAGACAATAAACGAACATTCTTGATATGACTACATACAAAAATTAAAGTATACAAAAATAAGGACATGTGGTATTATTGCCAATGAGACAACTATTCACAACAATTCATATGATCATATGATAAAGAAATATATATCAATTATAGGTCACCGTGCGATCTTCAACAATAAGAAAAACCCATACCGTATAGTCACTTATAAAGAATCATGAAAATCGTAAAAAAATTCAAACAAGAAAACTAACAGCCTAATGTATAACTATACAATTTACTAAAAACTAATATGAGCATTTGATAATGTTTATGCAAATTATTGTTTGGATCCAATCAAATTAAGCTTAAGGTTATCAAGAACACTGTGATTGCTGTCTTCGGCATCCAAATATTCTTCCTGATATTCTTGACATACAGGCATCCATATAGTACTTGGTTTTAAAGATGCCTTGATTTTCTGCAAAGAAGATACATTAAAATAAAAGACACGCTTTGTTTACAGTTTGTTCCCTTTAGTGTGGAAACTCATAGTTATCTGGTTACCCAAATCACGGTGTGAGAAATACTATATTGAATAAAATCCATGTTTTCTAAAGATATTTGTCCAACTCTCACAACCAAGATTTGAAGAGCACCAGCATATGGTATATATTTCTCCCTGTTGATACAATATTCTAGGGCTTACATTTCCTATATTTTTTCCATAATATATTAATGACATTAGCAATAATCGTCACATCCGGTCGTGTACTATTGTACTATAAAACATTGTGGACATTAATTGATTTGAACAACACTGTCTCACTTCCAAATGTAAAACCAAAACAAAACAAAACACATGTAACATTGTATTTACTAACACTTTACCAAAACTAACAAATCTTACTTAATCTTGTTACGGTGATCAAAATGTAAATCAACAAATCGAGTCTACGAATTAGAGTGTAACCTTTGTGGGTTGGTATATGTCGGTGAAAGTTCAACGAAAAGAAGGCTTAATAAGTTACACTATTGTTTCAGGTAGGGTAAAGGTTGACGCCTATTAAAACGTTTAAACCCGCTTTATTTGTTTGCACCTGTCCTAAGTCAGGAATCTGATGTTCAGAGGTTGTCGTTTGTTGATTAGACCGTTGGTTTTCCTGTTTGAATGGTTTTACACTAGTCATTTTTGGGGCCCTTTATAGCTTGCTGTTCGGTGTGAGCCAAGGCTCCGTGTTGAAGCTTTGACCTATAATGGTTTACTTTTACAAATTGTGACTTGGATGGAGAGTTGTCTCATTGGCACCCATACCACATCTTCTTATATCTAATTAATAAGCATAGATCAGATAGTAGCCACAATGTACATGACATTGTTTATCAACAGTTTAATCAGTCTTATCATTCAATCCTACATCGTCATGATACATCACTTACACTCCATGGTGTCTCTATGACCTTGTGCTATTTTTATAGAAGCAGCTGTGTATTCTTTACGAAGCGTTATTCATTACCCCTTCCAAAAATATATGTCCTTTACAATTTATGCATGGAAACTACTGTGAGAAATCCCCAAAAAAATGTATAGCTATCATCTTTGCTATTGCCAGTCACAAACTCTCCAGACCGGTTCGCATTGGAAAAAAGAAAACAGCGAAAAGATCATTTCTGATACATTCCTTTGCCAACAAAGGTTTCGATGCCATGAACTTAACCAATATCCTACATCATAAATCATTTCAATCTAAAATACCTCAATACTTTAAAGATCAAGACTGTTCGTATCCTCTCTTATACCAATACCAAACCAATTGTAACTAAAATTGTCAATTATAAACACATGTTGCCGGTTCTTAATATAAACGACTTGAAGTCGTAACCTCTTGACTGCAACTGTGCTAGTTCCAAATTTATATACTGTGGATTTGTTATTATTCGTGAGGTACTAATATTTCGTGAATTTCTTGTGTATACGTGAACCACGAATCTAAATGTTCAACAAAGTATAGATTTTGTTTATGCTTGTATGTAGACGTTGGCAAAAACCACGAAGTCAAATATCAACGAAATAACAATTATTCCTCAATTCACGAACATTGGTACCCACGAAAATATATGAATCCGCAGAATAAATCGACGGGTCACGTGATTACCGGAGACCTAAACATTGGCATTAACACTTCTCTGCAAAACATTTTATGTTATTCAAAAGAACCGGCAACATGTGTTTATAATTTAATTCTCTCAAATATGTGAACATCTGTATAGGAAGCACATAGAATTGGCGAAAAACGTTCTTAAATTTGTTTTAAATCATTAGTTCTATAATTTCAAATCCATTGATTTTTCTTACCCATAATGAGATGTTTGATGTTTTAAGGAGCTTATCAAATTCATTAATTCTAGACTTATACTTATGTGGTATGTTATATGTTGTTGATAAATTTCCGTTTTAATGATATAAAATAATCATATGGTCACCGACTTCTTTTTTGGTCTAGTCTTTCATTTTTGCTTATGTGCTTTGTCTATACACTGTCTTTATGCCTTTTAATTAGTTTTTCTTTTTTAACATAATTTTTTGTTTTTATAGGAATTAAGATTATAACACAATGTTGACTGCTGTACCCCTATGTTTGACATTTTTACCTATTATGTCTGTTTGTTTTGCTCCCACACACTTTGGTCAATATAATGCAATACTATGCGACTGTCATACAAGTGATAGGTTTAGCTAGCTATAACACCAGGTTTAATCCACCATTTTCCTACATAAGGAAATGCCTATACCAAGTCAAGAATATGACAGTTGTTTTCCGTACGTTTAATGTGTTTGATTTTGATTTTGCAATTTGAAAGGGACTTTCCATTTCGAATTTTCCTTGGTATTTTGTTATTTTATTTTAACCAACTTGTTACCTATTTTGTAGTGAAAACGTAAATATTCGGCGTTTTATGGCCTAAAACGCGATCACGTTACGATTATTTCAACGTTTTGTGGTTTGTTTTTTTCACCTATAACACCACTTTGAATGATATACCATTAGAACGAAGTCGGTGACCCTACTATTTGTTTTACTTCATTACAACGGAAATTTCTGTATCAACAACATATAGTTTCAAAGAAAAATCTAGGGATTTGAAATTAGAGATTTGATGATTTAAAGACAAATTTAAGAAGTTTTTCGCCTGTTTTATGTGCTTTCTATACAAAAGTTCACCTATTTTGAAAGAAATCAACCAGTAATCTGTCAGATAATAAAAGAGATAAATGCTTATTTTTTTTCGATTGATAGTTATAGTTCATCGAGCCAAAACGGTATGCAAAATTTAACCAAAATCTGCGACAAAGCCCATTTACTGTAACTCGACCTTAATTGCAGTATTGATAAACCTCACCTCTTTCAATGACTGACCCTCAGCATTCTTTACTGCTATAAAAGCAAATACGAATATTGGTAATATTGGTATCACAGATATAATGGTTCCGAATGCTACAGCAAATTCTGGGTAAGTATAGGATCCGTATGTTGGAGGTCTATAAGCTATGAAACTAGATACAATTAATCCCTGTAAAGATAGCATTTGGTATCAGTAGAAAGTGTATTAACACAGTACAATTAGTAATAATAACGTTCTAACATGTACCTTTATAATTGGCAATTTGTGATTCTTACAGAAAATAGGAGTTCAAACAATACCAAAAGGATATTTCGGAACTGAAAATTCGATATTCAAAAGTTCAGATGGATCATTAGAATTTCGAAACTCGGAATTCTATATTTAAGTTTGAAATTAGACACGAGATTAAAAGCAATATCAAAGTCTATATTCAATATTTAATATTCGAAACTAAATATCCTGCTTACTTATGAAAGCGCGATAGCCAATGAAATGTCTTTTAACAAATTACTCCACAAAGTTGCTTTCGGTTGCCATACTGAATTTTGAATGCATTCCGTAAATGATATCTTTAATGATTCTTTTGACTATCGGTTAGCCGCCTTTCAGTTCGATATATAAAACAACCAATATACGCTGTCGTTGAAATAGAAAATGTGTTACATTTTTTCACAGTAAAAGTGAATGATGTTTTAAGTCCAACGGTCGTAAAAAAGGTATCCATGATCTAATTAATAAAAATCAAGAATAAATTTTGAACTTACAAGGAGTATTATCGGTGTAATAAATCCGATGCATATTCGAAAAAAGGCGGGAACTTTTCTACCAATCATTAGATAGACATCGTGTGAAAATCTTTCTGCACCTAGGGAAGAGTAAAGTTCAATAAACAAAGACACACATAATCTTACAAACCTATATATTCACAAAGTAATGAACAATCTATACGTCTAGGCGTAATTGACATAATCAAGGAGTCCAATGAAGGGATTTCAACGTGTACTTGAGTGCGAATTTCATGCTCGTATACTCAAATAAATCATAATTTTACCCAATGTGATGATGAATTAACATGTATTTGTGGCACTATAACATCAACAACCATGTATGTAAAAGAGAAAAATCCTGATCAGTGCCCGTCGTAATCATCTGCAAAACGGCCATCAATCACACGTGTCTTTTAATAATTATATCGTAATAGACTGATCTAATGTTATCGACAAAATTAACTTCTTCAAATAATCAGTATTAAATTTCTTTTGATGAGCCACATGCGACATCAAATTAGACTTTTTCTCGGCTCCGACGATGTCAATAAAGTGATTGACAGTTTACGGATCGTTAACTTGTGTAATAGATTGAATTGTACATGTATCGATTATCTTTCGTTTTGCTCACGGTAATTTCTTAAAGAAAATAAACGAGACAATACACTAACACCAATTTTACAATTAAACTACAAATAGTATCCGCGTATGCGAGAACTTGCGAGTATTTGAACCGAGAACCGAGAACCCAAGTAATGATTCCACAAAGAAATTGCAATTCCGAGTCCAATGAAAAAATACAAAAAAGGAATTGAACAATCCGGATTATATATACTATACATGTTATTTATTAACTTTACAATGCGGAGAAAGTACACCGATATGAATATCAACACGGTGAACTGTATGACACCACACACGCATTAGTATAACATAAATAATCGATTTATAGCAAGGCAGCTGGAAAACAGGATAAAAAAATCTATTCTTTCAAATTTCATTTTACCGTAAATCCATCCGAAAATAATACACTCTATGAATCCAAATATTGGTAGTGAAAATGCTGCAACATACCAGTCAACAAGTTGAAATATGTATATACCTCCTAAAAAATTACGTAAGTAAATATATTTTTGTATGATGAACCGTAGGAGTGCGATGAAAGCGCTAACAGAAACAATATTCGATTAACAATGTGATGTTTTGTGTTTCTTATTCTTAAATTATATTTACTGTACCAAGGACTTTTTATTTTATCAAAATATTTATATACTTATTATACACAATGTAAATATTTTGTAATTGGGTGAGAGTTTGTCGAATTATATATTTTTTTGAAATTTATGACAGTATTTGTAAGATTTTTTGCTAGATGTAATTTATGAATTAGTTGAAATCACCTCCCAGCTGTGTCCTACAATGTACTTATCTAGCGTGATCAACATCTAGCTTATATCGACAACAGTAGTTAACCAATATTAAAATCTAATAAATCGATAAAGAAGAAATATCGACATGACCAAAGTTAAAAACACAAAAATGAGGAATTGCATGAACTCCAAAGAGTACGATACCAGGTGCGTCGACAGGGTAAGCGTTTGCTGCTATTCATGCACCACCCTCCATCACACTCAATCAAAATGTCACAATCGGAAAGAGAACACAATTGGTAAAATTACAGTTTGGACGATTATTCGGGTATCTAAAGAACTTTGCACAATTGTCGCTATTTAGTTCAAACATATAGATATTGTTTCGGTCAACCAATTCGTGGTGACCGTACAAATCATTTAGTGACGATTTCAACCTTTCTCCCTTAGAACTCTGTTGGAGCAGTTTTTGTGCAAGGAGCATGCATCTGCTAACGAAGTCCGTTTAGTAAATACATGCGCGAGTGTTATGCATAAATGAGATAGGCATACGACATACAATGGAGCAGAGGGCATGTAACTGCTGAGAAATGGGAAGTTGACTATTGAAAAGTTGAAATCATCATGTTTGTCATAGATTCTAGTTTAAAGTCATCTCTCTGTATCTATATTGAGAAAAAGATTAAGATAACAAGCATACCTTTACGTTTCAGTAGTATCCCTAATTAAAAGTCCACTGAAATATTTTGAAATG